>JAPYYZ010005067.1:0-12445 GCA_030522705.1 Eretmocerus eremicus
GGCACCGCGGAGGTCCATAGTTTGAAAAAATTAATTCAATCTGTGGTGGCCGCCGCCTGAGCGCGGTAGGTGAGCTCGTATGAACGATAAATTCACTATTTGTAATTTAATCACCAACGAGCAATAGAGTCAAAATGATTTCGATGGGTTCTCCTACTCATTGATATCAGTTAATATAAGTTATAGTATACTATAGTCTATAGACTGCATGCATGGGACGATATGGGCATACCTATACATATACAGGTATGCCACAGCACCAAAAGCATGCAGGATGCTACGATGGGGTGAAATCAGCATTGAAGCGCCAGAATGCACATATGGGGCGATATGGGCATATCTATGCATATATAGGTATGCCACGGCGCTAAGAGCCGTGCAAGATGCGCCGGTAGGGCAAAATGAGTATCGAGGTGCGATGGACCGTAGCAGAAGGCGCCAATGGGGCAGCATGCGTATATCTATGTATATATAGGTATATCAAAGCGCCGAAAACGATGACTGACGCCTCCGGCCTTCGGAGAGGAATACTATAGCGCCGATGAATGTTAGCTGCGCGAGCCTCCACCTCTGCGATTGTGAATGTGTAGAAGAGAGTCAGACCACGCCTGGTGGAGGCGCAAGCCCAGTAGAGGGGGGACGAGCGCCAGGATCGTGCATACGAATAGTAGACGTTTTGCAGCGATTCCCGAGAGCAGCCTGAGCCTTCGTCAGCCATGTTGCCGTGATTATTCGGAAACTCGCGCGCAGCGGACGCCACAGCAGGTTGGTAGACCTGTCGGAAAATAGTAATGGCCAATCAGAGGCGCCAGGGTAGATAGACGGAGGCGAAGCGGGCGGATGATGAGGCGACGGACTTTTTCCACTTGTGCATCTGACCCAGAGCGGATCACACGTACCCACGCCTCGTGCAGTTTTGCCGAATCGTAGCGTCGCGCACCGTGCCCCCAGCAGTCCGTGAGATGCCTCAGTAGCGACGCCATGAGTTGACGAGGAAGGACCTTATCTTATCAAGCCAATTCCCATTGAGAGGATGTCTGCAAGGAACGGTGAGTGGTTGTCTTAATAAAATTTACCTCTCGCCGCGTGTTCGTCGGGTGAGCCCCGTGCGCGTGTCGGTCGGGCATCGTCGAGCTCAGGGCGCCTTCGGACTCCAGGGGGGCATCGGTGCCGTGGCTACCGTGGCCAGAGTGTGCAGTGTGGGACGTTGCTCCTGGAGATCTCCAACCGCGCCGCATAAGACGCCAGCACGTGATGAGACGCCAGTGAACGAGATGAGACGCCATAATTTGTGAGCGCCAAGTGGAAAAGCGGGAAGCGAGTGATGGCGCGGTTACAAGGAGCATTATACCTCGGAGGAGGCCATCGCGTCGCGAGCTATTACGCGAGTTGGAGACCGCGTGGAGTCATCGTCGAGGCGATTAGTGAGGTGCACCTGTTGCGCCGATTCGCCACGATTGTAATAGAGTGACGCTAGGCCATTTTGGCTCAATTCAGAGCATCGCGTTCGTTGGGCGCCCGCGGTCGGGCATCTTGAGACTAGCTCGTGATGATAGTCGAGTTGTAAGGCGCATTCATATAATTATACTCGCGAGTGACGGCGCCGGTTGACGTGATCTCGATAAGAGTGTGGTGCGAATAATTATTGTGTGAGATAGAGTCATGTCGTATATCATTTCCATAATTGTGAACGGCTTCTCGCGTGATTCACCTGTGAATATAGAGCCGTGATGGAAGTTGTGAGGTATCCTCAATCCAAAACGGCTCTAGCGATAAATTACTGCAGTCACGAATTTGCGCCGAGACCACTCCAAGCCGGCCATATGGATGCTGGGGGATGCGTTTCGATTTAGGAAGTAGAAAAGGAGTCACCACCTAGTGACGTTGCAGTTAGGTGGCGAGTTATTTTTTGCCGGCTTAATTCCGAAGAGAAACGGGTTCTTGAGGATCTATGTGACGAGCTTGGAGCAATCTTGGCGTGAATTCGTGACTGCAGCAATGGATCGCGAGAGCTGTTGGATTTTGGATACTTCAATTCAATCGAAGGTCATAATAAAGAGAAGTACATCAACTCGTCGCTGAAGTCTCGACCGCCAAGAGTCGTGCAAGATCGGCATCATGCAACACGAATCTGAAGGATTTCCAATTGAGGCAGGTAAAAACGCCTTGGCATATTGATATCCTCTTAACAGATCTTCTGTTCCGATACACATCAGACGCGCATCAGACGCGCATGGAACGCGTATCAGATGCGCCTTAGACGCGTGTTGGGTGTGTTATGGATATCTCAGCAGACGAGCTTGTTGAGGACTCAAAATACATCCTCAAATACGCATTCGGTATAAGTTGGATCGTGTAATGACTCACAACCACTCTCCTTGCTCATTCACCCTAAACCGGAGACAATAATAGGCTCAACCGAAACCGTGAGACGGATTTTTTGGAATTCCATGCGCACCCGAGGCGCATTGGGGGCACGTGTAAGGTGCACCTGTCCGCGACTGATGCGCTCCTCATTTCTAGTTGGGGACGATTCTCAAGCTTGCGGATGAATCCGTGGAAGTTGGATAGAGTTCTCGTGAGATGACTTCAGTATGTGTTGAAATGTTCTCCCACACTGGAAAACCTCGTCTTATCAATTTTACAGACTTAATTATCGTGAGCACTTCAATTGGAGTCCGTAAGCATCTCGGTTGGGATGAGATATTAAGACGATACTACCGAAGAGATACGTCCGAAGAACCGTCGCTATGTACCGCTATCAATGGGGAGCCGCAAGTGAGGCAAAATTTTTGATCGCATCCAACAACAAGTTCCTCCACATCCGCAATATCAACTACATGAACGTAAAGGAGAAGGAACATAACTTGAACACCTTTTTCCATCACAATAGGGACGGACTGGAGATAAAGGTCAAAAAGGAGAAGCTGGGAGTCCAGGATTCGACGTTTTATCAGCTGTAAAGGTGTGTATCAATTCAAATATCAGAATCCATGTCCGTGTTGTATGAATGATAAAATTGACCTTTGTTGATGAACGAAGAATGATACTATCAATCATCTCTCAACATATGCAAAACACTACAAACCATAGTGGATTGACTTAGAATAGTGACCTGGGATTATGGATCGGCTCCCAGGTGCGTTTAGAGGATATGGGGGATCTCATTCCAAGATACAATGTAACTGTTCGGTCACAGAAGATCGATGATTCAGCCTTTTCATCAAAAGATGAGTACTTACCCACGAGGTATACCCTGCTTGGAGGTGATTGTTATCCTGCTCAGTATCGGAAAATTTTGAGCTATGAACTGCGTAGAGAGCATTATGTGGAAATAGCTTTGGTTATTCACTTGGGAACCGTACAAGGAATCCACCCGAGGACAGTACCAGTGATGATGGTGTATAGTGTTGTGGAGAGGATTGGATATGCAGTCCACTTCCTTGCGGATTCGAGAGAACATTCATGCAAAAACTCCTCGTTGTCAATATATTACGGCCTATTCTATACAATAGCAATGAATGATACAATCGTATGGAATAATGCCTACAGAAGATTATTAAGTCCATAAGAAAGACCGCTATCCGAGAATTTTGTGATTCAAAAAATTGACGGTGGATCAATGTCTCACAAAATATCTCTACTACATGTTAGATAACTGTACAGAAGAGGAATCATCTATCTCCCTGAATCACGGGAACATCTTTGGAAACCCTCTGATCTGCTGATTACCATCAACGAATTTCGATGACTGTCGATGAGGTCCACATAATACCACTAACTGCTCCCGATTCTATTGATTGCTACCGAATACCACTGACTGCCACGGATTGCCAACAAACTCTACTGATTTCTACCAGACACATCAGTGGATGCCATTGTATCACCATCCACTGCCACAGATTCTCTACTGTATCATCTCTTCTTCCCCTCCCATCTATAACATATGATCCCCGAGTATTGATCGATCATTTGAATAAAGAATTCAAAAGATTTGGAATTCAATTTATGACGATGAAAAATGTCCCACGGAGCAGAGGGATCACGGAAAGGATGCTCGACGGAGGGAATCAGATGTCCGGGTTGGCTACAACCCGTAGAGAGGGCTGATACATCTCGGCTGATATAGCCCGGGGCCCGGGTTGGCGCATAGTGGAAGGGAAACCACGGGGACGGGACGGAGAGAGTAGATAGGCGAGGAGGGGTGAATTGCAAAATTGACTAGAACGACTTTGTGACAAGAAAACTGGATGACTAAAAGACCAAACTGGGGGTTAAAGATCCGAAAAATTCAAATCTCAGATCGGAAATCGCAGTTGCCAGATTTTGCTTTGGTAATGACATTCTCGGGGTGAGATGTGATCACTCGTCTCCAACTACCTACGAGATTGCGACCAGCCTCAAACTGGGGATAGAAACTTCGAAAGATTCATAACTAGAACCCAAAACTGCTGTTGCCCGATTCCGCCTCGGTTATGACATTCTCGGGATGAGACGTGATGAGTCGTCAACTTCCAACTCCCTACGAGTGATTACGTCTCACCTCACAAATGTCATAACTGAAACAGAATTCGGCAACAGCAGTTTTGAGTCCGAGATATAGATTTTTCGAATCTTCAACCTCCAATGTGGGGTGTTTGCATTCGCGTCGGGGGTTGAAGATTGACAAATGATCACGTCTCACCCCAAGAATATCATAACCAAAACGGGATTCGGCAACAGCAGGCTTGGATCCGAGCTATGGACTTTCCGAATTCTCAACCTCCAATCTGAGGGTGTTCGCCTCCATGTAGGAGCTGGAAGTTGACAACTGATCACATCTTATTCCAAGGATATCAGAACGAGAGCAAATTTTGGCATGAACCGTTCTGGATCGGAGATGTGAATTTTCCGAATTTTCAGTCTCCAGTAAGGAGGTGTTTGCATTGGCGTAGAGGATTGATAATTGACGGAGGATCACAACTTACCCCAAGAATGTCATAACCAGAGCACAATTCAACAACAGCAGATTTGGATCTGAGATCTGAATTTTTCGAATTTCAAGTCCCCAGTTCGGAGATGTTTGCATTCAGGAAGGGGGTTGGAAATTTACAATTTATCACGTCCCACTCAACGAATGTCATGATCGAAGCGAGAGCACCCGCACGAAACTTCAGGGCTCTTGGCTCCCAGTGAGCCTTGATGAAGGTCGAGAACAAAATAGACTGATACACGTTGAATCTAGTGCTTCCAATCGCAGGCCGATCTATGTTCCTATCTTGAGATATTTTCATGGGAATGTGCTGCGTTTCGAGGTTATAGGTGCTTGTTCTCGGACAATTCGAATTTGAGAAAGGCGATCGATCGTGGCAAGCCTGCCTTCCCGCAAGCCTTTCAAGACTCAGAATACAACTTTCAGAAAATGGATGTTAACCAATCCTAGTAAAACCTGCGCCAGTAACGAAGTTTCATGATGTTCCTCTCGAATCGTCGATGATGGGATAGCTCAGACAGCGAGCGAGGATCCATAGAGTTTAAAATCTAATATTGCAAAGTCATTTTCCTTCATCATGAGGATTGTATACACACTGCCAACTGATCCGTCAATCAGCAGACATTGAATCCATTCTGGATCAGTGAACATTATTGATAGTTGATCCTTCTCTCAATCGTTTTCTGTTTCTCATATGACAATATCTTCCGTCCCCCTGAATAGCCAGATCTTGCAAAGAAGGGCGGTACGCATTAATATCGAACGTAGAGTCAAAATTTTCCGATATCCACCAACTATCATAGGAAACCTTCCATCAAAACCCTTTGATCCGACCTCGAATTGAGGAGCTTCGAAAGGTACACTCGTCGAAATAACTTGTGTCTCCAGCAGATTTGCTCTGTACATATATTGTGACGAGCATACCCGAGAACACTGAGCCGAGCGTATTGGCATACTCGTCACAGAGCCAAAGTGCCAAGCGCTCGGATTAGTGCGCTGGATAGCCGCTGGATGGCTAGCTGTTTTCATATATATTCGTGATCCGTAGGATACACCTGGGCCACAAGAGGCCGATCAAATCAGTCGACCGCAATCAGCAGACTCGGCAGCTCCCTCGTCCCCGGGTACACTCAGGGCCAAGAGAAGCTGGTGAGGAACCTGCCGGTACTCCTCGTCATCCTTGGGCACACTCGAGGAAGGCCAGCCGCCGGACACACTCAGCGGCTAGCCTGATGACCAGCAAATCTTTTCGTCGCGACACCGTTATCCGCGACACCGCAGCAATATCGATCACCCGGGTACACTCAGGTGATCTACAGCCAGGGTACCGACTCCGACCTCTCCATGGGCACACTCGTGGCGAGGAGGACAGGCCCGCACACAGACACACCGAATATCTTGCGCGTCAAACTCTTTATCGTAAAGCCGTGACGCAGGATATTTCGACATGCACACATACAAGTACACACCGGGTGCCCTCCGCGTTCCATCCGACACTTGTGAGTTGAGTAGATCCGTGAATAAAAGCGCACCGACTGTATGCATACATTTCTGAGCAACTAACTGAGCTCTTCAAGCAGATACGAGGAGTATCACGATTATATAAATTTTAGAACTCTGAATAGTAGTTTAAGGCTCTGAATCAGAGCCAGTGCTATACAAGTGATTGAGAAGATGTGGTTTGAACGATTTGAGTGTTCTTGTGTTTCGAGGGGGTGGAGGAAGATCTTTGGGAAGTTTGTTCTAGAAAGTAGCAGCTGCGATGTGAGATGAATTTTTGAAAGTATTGGTGCGTGCTGTCTTGATGAGTACCTCTCCAGACTGGAGTCTCTGTGATCTGTGCAGGCTCGTATCACATATCTCAGTGAAATTACTAGCAAGATAAGATTGGGAACCCGTTTTCAAGATTCGAAAAGTGAGGCTGGCCAGAAAATAGTCTCAAAGCGTTTTGACTGAGAGTCACCTCAGGGAGAGAGAGAGAGAGAGAGAGAGAGAGAGAGAGAGATTGATTGATTGATTGATATCTTTATTCAGCCTTGGGATACCAGCCTATCTGGCGATATTGATATACAAAGCAAGTTACGAATTGAAATCTAGGAATGAATAGATACAGAATAAATGAATACATATTGAATACAGATTCAAGAAGTGAGCAATAATCAAAGGCCATAACGTTGAGTTTGCCGTATGCGGAGCATACTCACGCAGTGCACAAGGAGATTGTAACGTAAAATCTAGAACTAGCAGTTAAAATGCGGATAGTAATCTCCGAGAGAGAGATCAATTTATGAACTAATTAGTAATAGAGTCATTGGAGATTGAAGTTAAAATGGGTTTCACTGATGTGCCTGAGCAATTGCTTGCCGAGCCGGTCCGATCGGTCTAGCTCAAATAAGTGCTCGAATAAGTCTCCCTTGAATGGAGTCAATTTGGAGCTGTCAAATGTCAAAAGTGGAAGAGTATCCAATAGATTGGTTGCCATTATTTAAGAAGAGTTTTTTTTAGCTTGAGTACGGGGAGATTTGAAGTAATAAAGATTTTCCATGCCACCACGACCAGTGCGACGTAAATCGAGATCACCAGCAATGTGGAACCACGACGAGAGATAGTGAGGATAATTCCTCGAGACAACGTTGAATGTCTATGTTCCACAGAAATATTTGCGGCGCCGCTCCACAGACAGCCATCCGAGAGCCAATCTGCATGGAGTTACACGCTCTCTGTGTGAGATCGAGCCGTACACGAATCGAACACAGGCATTGAGGGCTCGATGGGGTTTGAGATTTTGAGTCATATATAGGGCATTATAGGTCACGCATGCATGGTCGAAGATACGGAAGATGAGAGCCTCTACAAGTTGCTTACGCAGTTCGCGGGTCAGTGCATGGCGATGATATTTCAGCCCATATGAAGCATATTGAACTTTGCGGACTGTTAAGTCAACTTGTACATCCCAGTCAAGCGTGGGAGTCAGCCAGATTCCTAAGTTACGGACAACGTTAAAATAGGGTAGTTCAGAACCGTTGAGATTGATTTTGGGGCAGGTGAGAAGATCGAATCGCGATATGTATTGGAGGCTACCTAAGAGCATAACTTGTGTCTTTTCCTCATTGAGTGTTAGGCCATTCTCAAGTGCCCAATTTCTGACTGAGTTAGCAATTTTGCTCATGAAGTCAATTGCTTCGGAAAATTTCTCTGGTGGAAATGAAGGATAAACCTGCGTGTCATCTGCGAATATCATGTATTTTACCAGTGGATCAAGCACAGTTGGCAGATCATTGATCAAGAGCAAGAACAGAAGTGGCCCAAGAACGCTTCCTTGCGGAACGCCTGCGCAGGTCTTGAGCCGTTGTGATGGCAATCAATCGGTCCGAGTCACAGCTTGTTATCAATTTTGAAAGTAACTAAAGATCCACTCTAATGCATGATCTGAGGAATTGATTTTACGTAATTTTCGGAGAAGTACATCGTGTGGGATAGTATCAAATGCCTTAGAGGAATCGAATAGAATTAGCAGTGTCAGCTTACGATCTCCAATTGCCTGTCTGATGTCCTCACAAATGCCGAGGCGTGTGGTCTAAGTACTGTGTCCAGATCGAAAACCAGCTTGACGCGGACTGATGAGTGAGTGTTTGTCGAGATATTTCACGATTTGTTCATGAACAATGCTCTCGAGGATTTTGGAGGTTTCGCAAAGTTTCGCGATCGGGCGCGTGTCGGACGGTGAGAGGGGACTCTGTATCTTGCTCAATGGCATGAATAGCATCTTCTTCTACACACCCGTGAAATGGGCGTGCTCTGAAGAAGCGTTGAAGATACGGGTTGAAAGTGAAGTGAGTGCTGGAAGAGCTCTTTGTAATATTTTAACCGGGATGTTATGAATACCGCTAGTACGTGAGCTTGCCCGCACGATGGCTGCACTCACGTCAGTGCGGAGAATTTTTGAGAAAGAGAATTCTCAACTTATAGCTGGATTACAGGGTAACTCGAGAATATTCTTGAGACCTATTGCAGAGACAGGTCTGGAGCAATTGGAGATGGAGGCGTAGTGAGAATTGAGGTCTTCAGGACTGAAATATTGCAGAAGAGAGGGATGACTGGGCGATGATACGCCCAAGTTACAGATAATGCTCCATTTCTCTTCGGTATCAGACGTAGTTTTCGATTTATTAGCAAAGTATGAGTTCTTTGCTGATGATAAGCGATCTGAAACTTGATTGCGCAAATGTTTGAAACGAGAGTACTCCTATGGTAAACCGGAATGGTTTGCTGAGTGCCAGGTTTTGTCGCCATCTTCCAAAAGACATCGTATCCCAGGCGTTACCCATGGCTTCTGCTCAGACTGAATGATAGATGTTTTAAGTGGGCAAAGCGTATCAAGTAAGGGAAGAAGTTTCTCATTGAGAAAACGGATCGCATTGGGTAACTCTGACGCAGACGAGATGGACTCATTATTAGAACTCAGGCAGGTAATATTTTCTCTCACAGGCTCAACATACCTGAAGTAAAACCTATCGTCGGGTGACATTCTTGCCGTGGGGCAAAGATCCCTCCAGTATTGTTAAGCAGAGTCGCCAACAAAGTACGCATTCAGACCATCCAAGTCAGACGGAAGGTTGACAGGATTATCTGATTTTGCTCTGATGCCAAGTTCATTCACACACTTCCATAATTCTGTAGAGTTTTGAGCTCGATCAATCTTGTTCTTATAGTATGCTGACTTAGCGTTCCGATTTGCCAGTTCAACAGCATTTCTCGGTTTATTGGAATCCCAACGATCAATCGACCTGTCATACTTTCTACGTCTACTTTTAGCTCAATTTCGAGCTTCAATCAGATTATCGAGTTCCCTATTCATCCACGGAAAACGTTCTTCCTTCGGTAAAAAAGATACATAAGGAGCATGTTTGTCGTACAATTCTGTTAAGCGACTCGTAAAAAATCCAACTTTGCTGTCAACGTCAGTGTAACAATGAATCGGACTCCAATCAATTCCAGCAAGATCAGCTTGAAATGCATCAGCATTGAAATTACGAAAAGAGCGCACGGTTATCCTTCGGGGCATTGCTCGAAAGATGTAACCTTTGATACGTCTTTACAACAAAAATAATCAATATTGCTACTACCTGGTACGTTATTCCTCATAAAATGGTGCGTGGGATTAAAAGGTAGGGCTTGCTAATCAAATGACATTAGAGAATTCTTTAGAATTTTTGTTGTTGTCTTGACAGAATGCCACTCAATGTTCAGGTCCCCCGTTGGTATGAGATAATCATATTTCTCCTCGCAGTTGAGGAGAGAATCTTCAATGTCCGACTAGTATCCACATTTAGGTGCATTATAAACAGCACATAATGATATTCTTACGGGGCCAACAATGAGCAGAGTCAACAGAAACTCTGGCCTTTTACGGTAGATGTCAGGTTGCAAAGATTGGCCCACAACTTTGGCATGATTGGCTTTGTGAACATGAACTACTAATCCACCTCCACCTCTGCCTATCCTATCATGGCGAAGTAAAAGATAGTCATCTATTTCGAATTGAGGAGACACATGCTTGTCGGGCTTCAGCCAGGACTTGCTAATTGCCAGAATGTGAAAGGAGTACTTATTCAGAAGTGCAGTTATATCGACGAAATGAGGTTCAAGCGATTGAGCATTCAGATGACCAATTTTGAGCCTCTGGCACGACTTATCCATAATTAATGAACGAAATCTTGCGCTTTATCTTCCGACGCAATATAAGGCACTTTGCTCTGTCACTAGAAGAGTGAGTGACATTTGGAGGCTTAGCGTTGACACAATTTACACATTTCAAATTATTTCTAGATCTACATCCTTTGCTTTGGTGCTCACCAGCACAATGTACACAACAATTATTTTTGGTGCAGTTTTTAGCCACGTGCCCAAAACCAGAGCATTTAAAACATTGAAGGATTGTAATGTGATCTGCAATTCTACATCGGAGCCAGCCAATGTTGATTTTCTGCCGATTAAGGAGCGCTAGCCTGTGCTCTGGAGTTGTTTCAATCACACATGAGCGATGTTGCTTATTTTCGCGTACAGGATATAGATGAACGACTTTGAAATCATCTGGCGAAGCTCCGGGTGAATTTTGTTCGACAATACAGTTTCTGAGCTGGACTTCTGATGTTTCCACAGGAATATCATGAACAATGAGTCAAGGATTCATTTCACGATCCTCTTTTAATTCTAGTACAACCTTGTCAAGACCTGCATTGTTCTTAAATTCAGGAGATTGAAGGCCCTCTCATTCAAGTATGACAGAGCTTTCAGGACCAAAAGTAACTCGATTAATACGAAGCTTCATTTTGACAGGATCTATTGCAGATTGTAAGGCTTGCTTGGTCAGAAGAGAATATGTATATCGTTCCTTTGCTTCAGTACACGGGCCAATGATTACTCTTTCCGCGGGTTGAATATTGAAAGCCTCGCCACGTTCAACAGCTATTTTATGCTCAGGAGCTCTAGATGGCAATTTTTCGAGATTTTTCTTTGTAATACTAGCATAGCTGATTCCAGTAGCAGACGCTTGATTTCCAAGTTTCTCCGTCGAAACTTGTTTGATATTTTGGCAGCCCAAGTCAATAGCCGACTTGCAATTAGACGCAGAATTATTTACAGCTAAGTTACTCAAATATGCAGTGGAAAGCTCCGTATAGGCGTCAAAAACTTCGGCAATGACAGCTCGTAGTGTCTTTTTAGCATCAGATTCTTTGCCGCTACTGAAAAAAGTAACTAATGACTCACGGTGCGCATGCATTCTCACCGTGAGTAGGCTTACATCCTCAGCAGACAGCTGTTGTGGCAGTCCAGCTGTTTCGGTGTTCGTCTGCTTGGGCTGCTTGGTGGGGGGCATGCTGCTGTTCGCACATGATCCGGACACAGCGTTGAAGTCTCTCTTCCTTGTCAGCACAACGTTGTCAGATTGTGACACTGTAGTCGTTTGTCCAGATACTTGTCCAGTATCCATGAACGTCGGAGAGTGGTCGACCATTGGTTGAGAGTACTACGCAACTCACGCCAATATGAGCGAGCGAGGAGATTACGAATGAATTCTGCTAATCGGACGTACTGCACTGATAAATGCACTTCTGGAGATGCAGCCGGGATAAGCACAGCCAAGATAACATTGGACGTGCTTCTTGACTGCAAGACGTAAGCACTGCTTACCTGCAATGAGGCCCGTGGGCCAGAAAAATGCAGAAATCCAAGTTCTCTAAGAGGAGCAGAATAGAAACGACCGATCTGTGTACTCACCAGAAAGAGAGAGAGAGAGAGAGAGAGAGAGAGAGAGAGAGAGAGAGAGAGAGAGAGGGAGGGAGAGATAGATAGATAGATAGAAACCCTTCTTTATTTGCATATAGTAAAAGTAAAATCAGTCTCACAAATATAAATACATATAAAATTTTGTCAAGGATATAAGTATCACAGTTGTGACTAGTCATTAAA
>JAPYYZ010005068.1:0-10034 GCA_030522705.1 Eretmocerus eremicus
TGGCAGTTGCTGACGCGCTGGTTGAGCGTAACTCAACCCCACGCATATGGGTGCCGTCTGGATAAAGCTCTAAAGAGCAGGTGCCGAGACGTAAAACTAGGAGATTGAGTTTCTGCGCTAATGGCCGTCTAGATAGAGCTCAAAAGAGCAGGTGCCGAGACGTAAAACTAAGACCTTAACATTCCTGCGTGAATGGAGACCGCCGTGGCCTAGTGGATAAGGTCCTTGCCTCCCACGCGGAAGGTCGGGGTTCGAATCCCGGCCGGCACCACTGAGATTTTTTCTCATGTGTTTTTTACGGAAGTCTCGGTGGTTCGGAACCCACCTCAAACTGTAGGTCCCCCTCACCGAGGTCGAATCGGTAGTTGGCAGTTGCTGACGCGCTGGTTGAGCGTAACTCAACCCCACGCACATGGGTGTCGTCTGGATAGAGCTTGAAAAAGCAGGTGCCGAGACGTAAAACCAAGCATCTATATCTTTCTACGCTAATTAGCGATTGTTCCACTGCCTCCCCTGCCCCTTCACCTATCGTAGTGCTCACTTACATTGAAGCGGTTTGAGTCAAGTCGGGAAGTCGAGCCACTACTGCCACACGAATATTGTGAGGATTCCGGTATGAGACTCCCGGTTTTGGAATGATTGGATAGCTGAGATTGCTGCCGACGAGAATTCGATTTTCCTTCTCTCTCGTGAAGAACAGGACATACGTGATCAGATTTTCTCGTCGATTGTTGGTCCTCGTAAATTCTGTCAGCTCACAGGGAAATCTGACTGAGGCTCTGTTGGCATTTTCGTTCGGCAGACTCTTGGATTTTCGTCGCAAAATCATACATTTTAGCACTTTTGACGAGCATATGTACGTGCAATTTCTCAATTACTGATCAGTGTCAAGAATTCTTTCCAATTTTCCGGTAACCTCTTGCTGTTCATACTGATGATTTCGTTTGAATCAGTTCTGTCATTTTCGGGCTCTCGTGAACATATGCGGAGGCTCTAATTGAAAAACAATCAGAAACAAAAAATCGCATTTCTGAAGCATATCCCAATCTCACCGGAACCGGTCGAGCGAAAATGACAAAAGATGTAAGCTTGATGCGGATAGGATCATTGGAGAACGATTAGAGCGAAGTCGTAGAGGATCATGATACTTCATGAATAATGCCGAAGTTTAGTCAGATGACAAATACTTTGGAAATGATATTTTTGGAACGGTGGAAGTAATATTTCTTGAACGATTAGGTAAATTTCGGGATTTTTCCTTGAATCTAGGAGCTGCTCCTCCGACCAATTGTCGAGAAGATGACGCTTCAGATTCGTCTACCCTATTCCGAGCAAAACTACTCACCATCAAACTCCCTACATTTACAGGTGATACACACGATCGGGCAAATTCTCATAATTCTTTCAATGAATATCGTGGGAGTTAGCCGAGGTAAGTTAGCCAGGGTATAAGTTTCCATGCGAAAACGCGATCCGAAACCTTGTCCATTGATGAAACCGATTGGAGAGTGAGAGTATATTACATAGCTATTATTTCCGAGTATTTTTGGGCAGCTTCGAATATGCAAGAGCTCAAAATCGGTGGTTCCTGGGACAAAAATGCGACTTTTTCGAGGGAATTTGAAGGATTCAGCGAGAATAACTCCGTTCCCGGGTCTTGTCTACTCATGGAACCACTAAGAAAATGTAGCTGTATGGAAGAGCTTCAATTCCCGTGCTTTTTGGAGCAGCTCCAAGTATGCAGGAGTTCAGAATCGATGGTTTTTGCGGAAGAATTTTCCGAATTTTGAGAACTTTTTGGCAATAAGCGAGTATGCCCGCAATTTGAGACCTAGTCCACTCATGAAAACAATCAGAAAGCATGAGTACATCGGATATCTACTGTTCCCGAGTATTTTGAGGTACCACCGAGCATGCAGAAGTTCAAAACCAGGGCTTTATGAAAGGAAAATGCGACTCTTTTAAGGAAATCCGAGGTTTCAGCAAAGATAACTCCGTTTTCGGATCTTGTCCACTCATAAAAGCACGCAGAGAATGTGGCTATGTGAAACAGCTGCCATCTCCGTCTTTTTTGGAGCAGCTCCGAGTATGCAGGACTTCGGAATCAATGGTTTTTGGGGGCTAATGGTGCAAATACTGGCGATTGATCTGCATTCAGCAGGAATATCTCCACTCTCGCACTGTGTCCACTCATAAAACCAATTGGATAGTAGCACTCCATCAGATATCTACCATTTCCGGGTATTTTCAGGCAGTTCCAAGCATGCGGAGGGTTTGGATAGGGCCATATATGACGTTTTGAGGCAAATACATGATATTGGGTGAGTATGCCCGTATATTCAGACCTTACCTACCTCTGCAGCCGATGGGATGGTACGGATACACTGTATCATCACGATTCGAGAGGAGTTTGAACAGCTATGAGTATGGTAGAGCTCGAAAACGGTATTTTTGTTATCAAGGAAATTAGCAGGGGTAAACGTTTCCATGCAAAAACGCGATCTGAGACCTTGTCCATTGATGAAACCAATTACAGATTGAGAGTACACTATAAAGCCATCATTCCCGAGTATTTTTGAGCAGCTTCGAATGTGCAGGAGCTCAAAATCGGTGGTTTCTGGGACAAAAATGCAACTTTTTGAAGGGAATCCGAAGGTTTCAGCGAGAATAACTCCGTTCCCGAATCTTGTCCACTCATGAAATCACCCAGAAAATGTAGCTATGTGAAAGAGCTACAATCTCCGTCCTTTTCTGAAACAGCTTCGAGTATGCAGGAGTTGAGAATCGATGGTTTTTGGGGGACAATTTTTCGAATTCTGAGAACTTTTTGGCGATCAGCGAGTATGCTCGCAATCTGAGTTCTTGTGCACTCATAAAACCAATCAGGAAGCATGAGTACATCGGATATCTGCTATTTCCAAGTATTTTGAAGTACCTCCGAGCATGTAGGAGTTCGAAACCGGGGGTTTATGGCGACTTTCTTCAGGAAGTCTGAGGGTTTCAGCGAAAATGACTCCGTTTTTGGATCTTGTCTACTCATAAATCCACTCAGGAAATGTAGCTATGTGAAGGAGCTACAATTTCCATCCTCTTTGGAGCAGCTTCGAGTATGCAGGACTTCGGAATCGATAGTTTTTGGGGGAAAATCAACCGAGTTTCGAGAACTTTCTGGCGATTGACGAGTATGCCCGCATCTTCAGACTCTGTCTACTCATGAAACAGTATCTGATGTGTATGCGACCGTACATGTGACGTATTAAACAAGCGCGCACAGTCCTGTTTCCTGGCCGCTAATGCTTCTGATGATCTTTCTCCCCCCTCCCGCTCTCTTCATGCTGACTCCGAGCATCCCCAAAAACCATTGATTCCGAAGTCCTGCATACTCGGAGCTAGCCCAAAGAAGATGGGAATTGTAGCTCTTCAACATTGCTACATTTCCTGGGTGGTTCTATGAGTGGGCAAGATCCGAAAACGGAGTGATTTTCGCTGAAACCCTCGGAATTCCTGAAAGATGTCGCATTTTCCCTACATAAACCCCCGGTTTCGGGAGGTCCTGAAGCTGGCCCAAGCAATCGGGCACAATCACAAACTGACTATGCCATCTTTTATTGCTTTTTTATTGCTAATTGATTGCCGCATCAAGAAATTTATTGCTCCACACCCGTACGAGATATGCATGTTTTAGCTAGCTTCCACCTGAAGCTAGCGAAAGCATTCATTGCTCCGGCCCTACTGAACCGATCACGACGGATTCGGGCTTATCTTTTATTGCTTAATCTATTGCTCCTGATCCCGTTTCGAAAATCTTCCTAACCTCAATCCCGATCGAGATATCAATGTTTTCGCTAGCTTCAGGACCTGAAGCTAGCATGAACGTAGATTGCTCCGGTTCTACTGGAGCGATCGTAACGTATGGAGGCTCATCTTTCATTGCTCAATTCATCGCTTCAGATGCCGTTTCAAAAATTTCACCAACCTCAATCCCGGTCGAGATATCGTTATTTTCGCTAGCTTCAGGCCTGAAGCTAGCGAAACCAATTATTGCTCCGGTCCTGATAAGCCGACTTTGACGTTTGAGGGCTCATCTTTCATTGCTCAATTCATTGCTCAAGATCCCATTTCATAAATCCCCCTAACCTCAATCCTGATTGAGATATCGATGTTCTCGCTAGCTTCAGGCCTGAACTAGCGAAAAATTCCTCGTGTGGGTAAGCGATCACATTCCACTCTGATATTTACAACTATAAAAAAAATAATTCAATTCTATCATAAGTCGCCGTTGCTGGGGTACTTCGAACATTTTTGAAAATCATCCCGTATCCAAAACATGAACTCTTGCAGCCATTAAAATATTTGATAGTATTTCATAGATGACGCCGTCTACGTCAATTTCGAATGATTTTCTCTCGGTCTTCTCTATTCGCCTCCGAAAGTTTTTTAATCGGTTTGATATACTGAAGAAGAACCTCTCCAATATTCATTGTTTCGAAACAATTTCTTGTGTCCGTTGGCGTATATTAATGATTCTACCGGAGGATCCGATAAAATTCCAAGATGAAACTTTGCTCCGGTATTTTGCTGAAAACTTCCATCCAATTCGACCGATTTGAATTTTCGAGAACGCATCTGGAGGGTAATTGAGGAACCAATTATGTATTTTGTTGAAAAAGAATTTTTAAGCTTTCCACGTGACCTCAGAGTCCAAAATGGCCGAAAATTATGCCATACCAACTACCTTTCCTGAAAGTATCTCAAAAAATTTTCAAGAAATTTTCGAATTCGTAAGATAGGAATCTAGCTGGAAATTTTCTTCACATCCTCCGTGAGCGTTATTTGCCTCTGGAACGTATTTTAGTGCGATTGAGAAGTCAAAAAAATGGAGAAAATGCATTTTCTCCCCGAAATCTCCCCTAAACGGTTTTGTAAGTTACTTGAATGTGTTTGTTGAATCATTTCACATCCAAAACACATTTCTTAAGAATCTTTCCAAATCCAAAAAGTCGTCAAATACGTAACAGCTTCTTTTAACAGCACTTTTTTATTCAGAAAATGAGGTTTACAGCGCATGCGCATACTTGCAGAGCACTGCAAATAATTTTGTTCCTTAGCAGAAGTAGTTATCTTCAAAATGATTCCAGGGAAAGTTGATTCGATGCACTAAAACCAGAGATGCAGCCGTAATGAAATTCAAAAGAATCCAAGGTACCAAAACTGTGAGCCCTGGGAGGGCTCGATAAAGCTTTCAGGCTTCAAACGCGTGTATCTCCGGTTCTACAGCATCAAATTGACTCCAGCTTGGCTCAATTTGATGATAATCGTATCAACTATCGAATCAAGGAACACGAACATGCGCATTGAACTCACTAAAAACGAGCTATAACTAATGAAGACTTAATCCTCATCTGTAAAATGTGACATTCCCGCGCATGTTCGTGTTTCCTTTGATACCTCGATCGGTATTGAAGTTAGGAGAACTTTCGGAACGGGATCTGGAGCGATAAATCAAGCAATAGTAGATTATCCCTCACACGTTACGATCGGCTCATTAGAACCGGAGCAATATATGTTTTCGCTAGTTCCAGGCCTGAAGCTAGCGGAAACATCGATATCTCGATCGGGATTTAGGTTAGGGAGATTTTCGAAACGGGATCTAGAGCGATGAATTGAGCAATGAAAGATGAGCCCTCACACGTAACGATCGGTCCGTTAGAATCGGAGCAATCTATGTTTTTGCTAGTTTCAGGCCTGAAGCTAGCGGAAACATCGATATCTCGATCGGGATTGAGGTTAGGAAAATTTTTTGAACGGGATCAGGGGCGATGAATTGAGCAATAAAAGATGAGTCCAAATCCGTCTTGATCGGTTCGGTAGGGCCAGAGCAATAAATGTTTTCGCTAGCTTCAGGTGGAAGCTAGCGAAAACATACATATCTCGTACGGGTGTGGAGCAATTAATTTTTTAGTGCGGTAATAGATTAGCAATAAAAAAGCAATGAAAGATGGAATGGTCTGGGATTGTGCTCGATTGCTCGGGCCAGCTTCAGGACCCCTGGTTTCGGACTCATGCATGCTTCTCAATCATGCATGTACCCATGCTTTCTGATTGGTTTTATGAGTGGACAAGGTCTCAGATGGCGGGCATACCAGCTAACCGCCAAGAAGTTTCCAAAGTTCGGGAAATTTTCCCCTAAAAACCATCGATTCTGATTTCCTGCAAACTCGGAGCTGCTCCAAAAAGCACGAGAACCGTAGCTCTTTTACACCGCTACATCTTCTCTGTTGTTTCATGAGTGGAAAAGATCTGGGAACGGAGTTATTCTCGCTGAAACCTTCAAATTTCCTTCAGAGAGTCGCATTCTTGTCCCAAAGACCACCGATTTTGAGCTCTTGCATATCCAAAGCTGCCAAAAAATACTTGGAAAGGATAGCTCCATAGTGTACCCCCACTCTCGAATTGGTTTTATTGATGGACAAGGTCTCAGATTGCGTTTTTGCATGGAAATGTAAACATTCAAACACCGGGGTAAACCCCGGCTAATTTCCTTGATAACAAAAGTACCGTTTTCGAGTTCTAGCATACTCATAGCTGTTCCAAACAACTGTCAAATCGTGATGATACAGTGTATTTGTACCATCCAATCGGCTGCAGAGGTAGGCGAGGTCTGAATATACGGACATACTCACCCAATATCATGTATTTGCCCTGAAACGTCATATACGGCCCTAACCAAACCCTCCGCATGCTTGAAACTGCCTGAAAATACCCGGAAATGGTAGATATCTGATGAAGTGCTACTATATATAAAGTTCATTTAACCTCAGCGGTTATTTTCATTTCTTACATCTTACTTAACGTATATCATTCTCTTACTTCTAATTATAAAATTGTAAGATATTCCTATCTATTAACAATTTTTCTCCTATCTATTTATTACAGTTGATTTTTCGACGCTCCTTTTCTCCTACTCCCTCTTCCCCTCTTCTTTATTTGTGTTTGTCTCTCATCTCCTCTCTTTCCTATCGGGAAAGACCCTAATATATTAGTATCTTTCCACTTGTTCCTTCTTCGTTCTTCTCTCTTTTTTTCCTTTCTCTTCCTTTTCCATTCTACTTCCTTTAGCCATCCGATTATCTTCCCTGTTCTGCTCATTCCTTCTCCCCATCCATTTCTAATTTCTAATTCTCCGCACTCTTCAAACACATGTTCCATCGTTTCTGGCTGTTTTTGGCACATCCTACACTTTCTTCTTTCCTCTTCCATCCAGTACCAATTTCCTCTTGCCTCATCTCCCAATCTAAATCCAGCTATTGTTTTCCTGTTTCTCGCTATTCCTTCTTCCTTTGTATGTATGTAGGATGGCCCTCCCTATTCCTTTAGCAGCCATTTTTTCAATTCCTTGCAATAAGTTGATTCTCTCACCTCACATATCGCTTTTTGTTTGTCCTGGTCTGCTTTTATTTGCTCCAGCTCTTTGTAGTTCAATGTTCTTCCCTTCATCCTCCTTTCCAGTTCTTCTCCTGACCATCCTCTTTCATTCAGCCATTCTTCCCTTATTCCTTTTTTCTCGTTATCACACCTTCCAGTCTCTAATTCCTTCCAACATTCCTTTCTTATTCCATTTTCTTCATCATTTCTCAGCCTTCCCTCGAATTTCAGTGTTCTGGTGCCTTCTTCCAATGCTATTCTCATTCTGCCTACCTCATTCAAAATCAGGTATCCTGGCGTGGACCTATCTAGGCCCAGTACCCATTTTATGTATTTCAGTTGTACATTTTCTATATCCTTTCTTTCTTCCCATCCCCATATCTCAACTCCGTATAGCATTATGCTCTCTATTAATGCTTCAAATATTCTCATTCTTTCATCCCAACAATCTCTAAACATTTGCTCACCTATACTCGATATTCTCCCCACTGCAGCATTCGCCTTCTTCACTATCTGTTTGATGTGTCCATCTTCTTCATTATTCTTCTTGATCACATATCCCAGGTATTCGTATTCTTTTACTTTCTCTATTTCTTTTACTTCATAACTAAACCTGAACTTCTTCTCCTTCCCTCTGCCTTTTTTACACACGATTATCTTCGATTTTCCTACGTTCAGTTCCAGTCCTTTCTTTTTCATCGTTTTGCCAAAACATCTCATCAGGTCTCTCATTCCCTCCTGGTCTGTTGATACTAGGCAATAATCATCCGCGTAGCTGAGCCCTTTGACTTTTTTCTTCTCATTTATTATGCAACCTCCTTCTTGTTCTTCTTCCATTTTTTTAAATGTATCTGCCGTTCCCATGTTGAACAGGATGGGGCTTAGTGGACATCCTTGTCTCAATCCTTCTGTTGTATCGAATCTTCCCACTTCCTTTCTTTCCACTGTGATAACACTCTCTGTTTCCTGATATATCTCTTTTATTCTCTCTTTCATTTGTTCTTCTACTTCCATATTTGCTAGTTCTTTCCACACTGCTTCCCTTTCGATTTTATCAAAAGCTCCTTTCAGGTCTGCAAACATAACAAATAGTTCTCCTTTTTCTTTATCAATTTCCTTCCCAATCATACTCTTCAGAATATATACTGCATCCATTGTTCCTCTCCCTTTTATAAATCCCATCTGTTCTTCTCTCAATTTCTTTCCTTTTTCTATCACCTCTTCTAGTCTGTTTCCTTATTAACTCTGCATATAATTCATATGCGGTATCCATCACTGTGATTCCTCTGTAGTTTTTCTCGTTCTTCTTGTCCCCACTTTTGTATATTGGGACTACTTTTCCTCTTCTCCATTCTTCTGGGAACTCTCCTTCCATCCACACCTTGTTGATTATCTTCAGCAAATTTTCCTTCACTTCTTTGTTTGCATGTATCCATGCCTCATTTTCTATTTCGTCTAATCCGTTTGCTTTCTTCTTTTTCGCTTTCTGTGCCACTCTTTCCATTTCTTCCATTGTGAACTTCTTTCCTTCCCATCTCTTCTTTACTTCTATTCTTCTTACTGGCTTTTCTCTTTGTCCTCCCAGCTGATTCTGGAAGTGCTCAACCCAAGTCTCTTTTTTTATCTGTTCCTCTATTTTTTCTTTTCTCTTCCTTTTTGTATTCATCTCTTTCCAGAATTTCTTCTCCGATTCGTCCTGAAGCATCTCTTTTATCATTCTCTCTCCTTCCTCTTCTTCCTTCCTTTTCTGCATTTTTCTATACTCTCTCCTATACTTTATGTATGCTTCTGTTTTCATCTCGTTCTCTTTCACTTTGACTAGTGCCTCTTCCACCTGTATCTTTTTCCTCCAACATTCTTCATTCCACCATTTGTATGAATAATCTCTTTCCTGGTTAATTCCTTCTTTCACAATTGCTTCCGCTATTCTCTCTTCCATTTCACTACAGCTTTCTACCATCTTCCAGTTTTCTATTCTTTCCTTGTACCTTATTTCTGACTTTTCATCCCATCTATGTATGGTTTTTTTTTCCTTTTCCCTCGTCTTGCTCTTTTCTTTCATTTCTATTACTATCGGGAGATGATCTGATTTGATTTGATTCACTATTTTCATTCTCTTCACTTCTTCTTTCCCTTCTTTATTTGTTATTGCATAGTCTATCACTGTTTTCCCTCTTGCTCCCAAATGGGTGTACTCTCCCTCCTCATCTCCTCCTATTCCTCCGTTCAGGATCATCATTCCACATTCTTCCAGTTCATCTACGATCTCTGTCCTTCTCTGTTAAACTCTTCATCTCTGGAGTTCCTTTCCGCTCCTTCACTTGCGTCTCCACCTTTCGTCCCTGTTTTTGCATTCATGTCTCCTACAATCATTATCCTCTCCCCCTTATTTCTCTCCACATTTTCCCTAATCAATTTCCAGTTCTTATCTTTTTCTTTATTCATGTATACACTTAATATTGTCCACTTTTCTTTCCCAAGTTTCACTTTCACTGCTATTAACTCCTCTGAGGTCTCCTCCTTTTCTATTTCTATTTTCCAATTCTTTCTCACTGCTAGTACTAGTCCTCCACTTGCTCTACCCCTTCTCTTTTCTCTTTTCGCATCTT
>JAPYYZ010005070.1:0-10669 GCA_030522705.1 Eretmocerus eremicus
AACGACAACATCCGATTTGTCCAATCATTATGCGTTGTCAAAACTCAAGTTAGAATCAAAATCATCTGAGGAAAAAGTCAATGATAAGCAGCCGAGAAATCTTGTGCAGCTGCAATCTAACAGGAGACTGATTGATAGTCGGTTTTGCCTGAGTCAGCAAAGCTGCACTCCAAGCCTCATCTAAGTTTGAGAAAGCGTAGTTCAAGGCACATGACAAGTTTTTCAATTCAATATGATTCCAATTTTTACTATTACTATTTTCATCATTACTATTATTATCATTACTTTTTATATCAATCCTAGCGTTATCATCACTAAGGGCATCAAGGGATTTTGTACATGAAGATGAATTTTAGGAGAATCGACTACAGCGTGATATGAAATCTTGCAATAATATTCTATGAACTTATACTAATATACTGATTATCTGAGAGAAAGAAATGAAAAAAAAATATGTTATCAACCTTCTCATACTTCCATTCTGATAAACTGTATGATCAAATTAGAAGCTATCAACGACAATATTTATACACGTAACCATTGAGTTTAAGAGAATAAAGTATGTAAGAATGAAACGATTATGAACGGGAGAGAGATCGGAATATGAAATGTAAACGCGACCCGCACAGACATAGGACACTCTCGCTCATCCATCGCATACCACACACATATCTACACTCGCTCGCGCGAGCACCGCAAAAAGAAACAGCCACACAAGGTCAAGGCCTCCGATCATATGTAACATAAGTGGATCAGCTGCATCGGGAGATGCACGGACCCCTGCGCCCCACCTTGTCACATGATGATCCACCGGAGACGGCACGGCGAGCCGCGCTACATCCGTGCACCGTGCGCCGGACGTCACGGTGCATCGTCAGCGATCCTGACGGATAACTGCACCTTCCCCTCAGGAATTACTCCGCGCGACGCGGCCCGTTGCTCCTCCGACGAGCCGCGCCGCGGGCATTGCAGCTCAGCTAACCTTCCTGTTCACACACTCTCTCTCTCGAGTCTCTTACGTCCATAAAGTCACTGTTCACTCCTGAATCTTTCGTGTTCCTTGTGGAGATATACCCACGTAACACTCAAAAGTGAAGAAGAATGAAGTAGAATAAAATGCACCTGATACAACTTCAAATAGGAAATAGCGACCAATGATCAACTTCTCGTTACTTTTTTGGATCCAGGTACAGCCGTTTGCAGCTTTGTCGGTGATAGTTGCCTTCAGAATATTCCCAATTTCAGCTTTGTGATTCTCCCCACCGATAGCTGCGATCTTAGTCATCTACGAGGAGTAGATAGAATTGAGAATAGTTGAAAACAAAAATGATCCAAAGAAAATAAGAGGAACTAACGTATCTATTTACTAGATTTGAATCTTGTCTGAGTTCCTCCGTGAACGTGAGGAGGTCTTTTGGAGTCTGCAAAGGCGAAACGGATAGAGGATCCAATTGTTTTGCATCAAGACGTGGCGCCATAGCTACAAACTGTCCGCCTGATTTCGGCATTTCGCATATTTCTTTCAATTTTTGTAGGATCAAAACATTATTTTTCCTGCACAAATCTGGGAGGAATTATTTTTTCACAGTTTCTGAATAAATAGATAGAGAGGACATGCAATGATGAATAGAAACTCACTGCAACAGTGCTCGGAATGAACGAGCGCTTGGAGTTCTGAAAGCTGTACGCTTTGGCCACCAATATCTACTTGCTTCATCACTACGAGATTATTTCCATCTTGGAGATCAACAGCTTCAATCTCGTTATTTTCTGGAGAGAAATCAATATTTTTTCCAACTTCTCTGTTCATCATCTCCGTATGATCTTGCGAAGAATTGTCTTTCTTTTCTCCCAAACTAGATTTAGTCAACAAGTCATCAACTGGCGGTATTTCTGAAGGATTTTCATGACTATCCCGTGGCTCGTCTTGTTGCACAATACTTGATGATGAATTTTGATCATATATAATGTTAGACAACGATGGGCTAGCAGGACTCGTTTCTGTATAATCTTGACTAGAATTCCTGTCAGGAACATTTCCGTCAGTATTGCCATCGCCAGAAGTTTCTTGAAGCGGGTCAGATTGAAGCGACGAGATTTCTGCAGAATTTCCAAATGATGTTTGAGACAGAGTAACTTGTCCCGAAGCTATTTCTGCAATAAATGATATCAATCATCAAAATGAGAATTCAATGGAAATCTCCACAATGAGAAATGACAACTCACTCTGTTGAAGATTTACTAGAAACTCCGCTTCATCCATGTCACTGAAAGTACGTGTGGTATGATTGGCATGAGGATCACCTTCTTTTTCATAAGAGTTGACTGTAGAAACTAGGATTGATTTCTTGATGATAACTTTTTTTGGTACTATGCCATCATTCACACATTCTGATTGCCTCTTTCTCTCATATTTCTGGAGCAAATTAGGTTGCATCGTCGAATGAGCTGGTGGCACGGTGCATATTTCTGAAAAAACAAACCATGCACGTTATGACGAGCTAACTTTTTTAACAGGAAATGCACTCTGTGGAACTTACTTGGCTTCTTTTTTTCAGCATTTTTCTTTGCTTTTTGGATTTAACAGATGGTGCTGCACTAGTGTCCTTGTAAGGTCTCTTCGGATTCATAGTATAGCCAGATGCAAGTAAGCTCTGAGCTTTGATAAAAAAATTATTCGCTTTCCTGGTTGATGGCTGTTAAAAACTGGAGTACCTCATGACATTTCCCTCCATAGATCAGAGGTACTGACGAGTCGCACTCGGCTAGAGGGAAGTTATTCGTTCATACCCTGTTCAATTTTTTGCACAACCCTCAGTGATTTACTTGATTCTTCTCGTGTATGAAATCACTGGTTTTAGTTATCAAGAAAGATATCGATGAATTCCCAGAGCGATTGGATAGATATTTGATAGAGAGTACGCGATTAGAATCATGAGTGACACTGGGCTCGAAGGAAGGAATTCGATCATTCGCATGTGAATTGACTCGTACAATTTTTAGTGATACAATAGATCCTCTATGTGTAGAATACTGCCTCTCAAAGGCGTCGGAGGAGATATCTGTACATTTTCAGATCGATTAGATCAGTATCCGGTGAAAGCCACGCGATCAAAGCTATATGAGTCATTCGTTTTCAGGGGGAGAGCTCGATAATCACATATTCAAGCAACTCGTGAGTATCTCAGGGATGAAGTTCCATCTTGCATAGGGTCGAATGACTGAGTTTGACCCATACTTCCACGGCTAGACTTCTCATTCGCCATAGAATGATCTGCAATCCTTATACGAGAGATTGTACGTCGAAATCAAAAGTTCGGGGGATATTGTTCGGTTGTAATCTCTTGTTCCTCCGATGAACACGTATGAGGACTCGAGTTTTGATCAATACTGCTGGAACTCACGGATAAAGTCAAAATCTAGCCCCCAGCTCAGCTATGTAGAGTATTTTCAAACGGACACTCTACGCAAACTCTGTTATATTGTTAACGGATTTTCGTGCAAAAAATGAGCCTCGACGACCTCGGGGTTGGCCGAATGTACATCCGTTGAGATTTCTGCATGTCAGTCTTTTGACTGGGCTCATAATATCATGCTCTCACATTCTGCGCTCTAATCATGCAGCGAATGCAAGCTCTATCGCAAGCTACTGAACGAGCTCCCATCAAGATGTCAACATAACCCCCTCCAACACCTCAAATTCCTTGATTTCGGAGCTTCATATCTCGAGACCGAAACGGTTCTGCTCTTTGACTCCATTTGAACTTCTGACCGTGGTGTTCCAATCTATAAGATGCTAGAGTCTCGTTGAAAATTACCGGGACCTCAAAGCGATGTATTCAGTATGGGGTCCTTTCATCGGTATTCTACAAATTTAATGAAAAAAAAAACTGCAAAGAAGCAAAACCATCCCTCGTAAATATCCTGACAATGTGGCTTTGCATTACCAATTCTCTTAGTCAGCATCAAAAATGCCCAAAACATAATGAAATATTGCATCACAGACTGTTGTGTGCCGCCTCCCCCCACACTACATGCATGAATGAGAGTGAGACAGAAAACACGTGTGCTTCATCTCTGTTTAACAGATGGTGAGGTCGGATCCCATGCACGCATGTGTGAACAGCTTTACTCAGCAGACACCTGTCAAACTGTGCATACTTGAGAAATTCATGAAAAATGCACGGCAAGATTAGATTCAAAAACTACTGTTGTATAGTGGTTGGTACTTAGAAAAACTAATGCTTGATTACGCATCGAAAACTCTGGTGAATGTACAGACTCATTTTTATAAAGCATCAGAGACATAATAATGAAAGTTTTCCCAATTCACTTAATGCAGCAATGGAAAGAAGTAGAATTCATTCCTGAAGGACATTCGAAATACTTTTTCCTCAATCGAACTCACTGCATTTTCAAGTAAATCCTCACCCAATTCATTTGATTTACAAATTCCAACCTCTCTGGAGTCAATTGGGTAGTTTCCAATGAGGTGCAGCTAGTGAATTCATGAAAGAGAATCACTCGCTGACCAGTGCAAACCTTTTCACAAATGTGTTGGATGGAAATCAGAGAACCGTCTCTCAGGTAACAACAATTATTCGGCTTGGAGGATGTCAGAGTGAAATTTGAAGACTTGATGGATTTATAGGCATTTCGATATCTATTCGGAAGTGCAACATTTTCCAACTCCTGAGTGAAATGAAAATCTGACGAGTCCATCATGAGCCTTTCATCCAATTTCGCTCTCGACCTGGACATGGAAACTACTGCTTGTTCATTACTTCTCTTTATGAGTTGAGCAAGTACTTGGTTACCTTGTCGAACATTTTTCCTCACAAATCTCAAATGATTTACAGATCCGTAAGCGCTAAAAGATTCCACGGGACCATGCAACAGAACATCATTAGGAAGATGAATCAAGTTGTGAACACAATGAATGATGTTGTGATCTTCATACTTTACTCTCATCTGGTCAACATACTTGATGAATAACTGTTTGGCATCAGAATTCATACTCATACATGTTCCTTCACTGGTCAAATAGCGAGATGCAAGATTCAAGAGATTGAAGTGGAGCATTTGATCATCATTAATATACTCAGAGAAAATCACAGGTCCTGTGTGGAGAATGATCATGCAGATCTCTATAGCTTTGAAATGAGAGAATTCTGAAAGTTTCCTTGGTTTCTCACCTAATTCCATCGGTGTCCACTTTTTTGAACTACAATGATCTGCATCTAATTGATCCATCAATTCATCACTACCTATGCTTTTGAGGGATGATAGGAAAAGAATAACAAGTTTCTTGCCAGCGCCCGAGTGCAGTTGGTGCATTGGATCCAGCGGAACTTGTTCCATGACATTCAGGAATCCTTTAAGAGGAGAATTCGAATCTTCATATTTGAAGGGTACTCCTGTTCTATAATTCTCATTCGTTCTAAGAGGAGCATGGTTATTCAGAAAAAGACGTTTGCTACCAATATTGATGCCTGGTTGTATACACTTGCCGCATCTACTATTGTGAGGTGGAAAGCAAAGCAAAAAAGTCCTAGCAGGTGTATCGGCTGAGATTCTATCCAAATAAACTATGTATAGAACACCCTCATAATAAAACCCATTAATATTGAGAACAGCTAGCTCTCCAAGTAAATCATCCAAGGATTCATGAACACATTCAGGTTTCCCTCTTCCATGATGAGCCCCAATCATGAAACATTCTGTGAAGTATTTACAGTTACCAATCTCACCCAAGATAGTGAAGAGCTCGCTTTTTGAACTCTCTGAAACTTGGGAGCCATCAATGAAGACTGTCAACAAAATTATTCGAGGGATAAGATTTTGATCTACACAAGCAAACTGCTCTAAGATAGCCTTGAGCAGCTTATAATGAACATGAGATCCAGATCCAATTAATCTTACGCCTTCATTACTTTGAGGGGTACAAAAAAGGGTGCGAGCATCTCCTGGTAGCTCAAGGTGACCTGTTTTTCTGAGACCAACTAATAATCTTGAGGTAGCAATTTGAGTGATACCCTCCGTCAAACTCTACTCTCTGAAGGAAAGTCTCAATTCAAACTCTTCTGGATCACTAATTTCGTCATCAGATCCTTTATCAGTTGTAGAATCTGACTCCTCAGAATCAGAGTAAGAAGAATCAGCACCCAGATACTTGCTCAGGTGTATCCTCATCGGAACTACTACTATTGTCAGAATCAGCACCATCAGCTTGATCACTAGCTAAATCTTCATCTGAATGAGGTATTGATCCATCAGCTGATGATGGATCTCCATGTCCCCGATCTAATTGCTCATGATCATGATTATGAGCAACATCGAGCTCATCATTACTCTCACCATTGCACTCAACATGCATGTCAATTTTAAATGAATTTTCCCTCTGATCCACCGCACCTGCACTCACTGATTCGGCACTTTGAAATGCATTATTAGCACGACTCAAATTTTCAGCAACTACTGACAAAGTGACGTCATTCAAGTCATTTTCTGTAAGTTTCTTCACGCGCCTAAGGTGTTGCCGACGCGAGAGGTTATGGTAAGGCTTCCAAAAGCTCATAATTGAAACACGACTAAATTTGCGAATCAAACAATTAAGCGCGGCTTGGTCGATCGCACAGTGTATTAATCATCATTATAAATACCAATAATAATGAATACTCAGCTGGGAAACCCAAGTTTTCCTCGGTGCTGTGCTGCTCTGGCTGTTGCTTTTCGCAGGAGTAACGCCTCGCAGAATCCACTCAAATGTTGATCACTTTTAGACGTCTCAGAAAAAGAACACGATAGAATTGTATCGGATGCGTGGAAAGGAAGTTGAAAAAAAGAGTATTTCCCGCCGTCGCGCTGTGCGATGTTTTTTTGTTGACTTTGAATCATCTTTTTGAAGTGACCTTGTTTCGAGTGAATGTTGAGATATCTCAACCATCCAAAAATGTTTGTTGGGAGGCGACACGAGACACGCGAGAGACGACGGTGATTGACGAGTCACGGTTGTGACCGACTGTCATGAGACACGAAAGCCACGTTGCGAGCACGCCGCAACTCGCAAGCGGGCTCGCTCGCCGGCGGTCTTGGGCAATCTTGTGCAAGTTTCAACTCTGCGCGGCTCCTTGCTTCCGCCCAGAGCCACGTGTATAGTAGTTTCTCTAAGAAGATTTGGGGTGGACAAACGGGAATAAAATAATGGACATTCAGAAGAGCAGTCGGGGCCACGGTGAAGTGGAATAAAAGCGTATAGAAAGGACTCAAGGCACCAAATCCATGACCCCTCGAAAGGTTTGACGACTCTCCCGAGTTTGAAAGGCACACCTCAGGTTCTACTCAATCAATCGATATTTACTAGGACGCATTTTGAAGGAAATTGGACCAGCTACAGTATCTTCGATTCTACTCCGTCGAATCGACCCTGGTTCGGCTCATTCAAACCTGATTATTCGTCAGAATTACTCTTAGAGCTTTACTAGAATGCGCATGCGTGAGAACTGTAACGTTCTAATTGGTTCATGGATGAAATTTTTTGGAATAATTCGAAAATCCAGAAAACCAACTTCAAACCCAAGAAAGCAGCTGGGGACCTCTTTATTCCCGAAGATCATAAAATTCTGCGTTGAATTATATATTTCGAAAAAATATCAACAAACGGGTTTCTGAAAATGCGTTGAATGAATTTCACGAATTCCCCCATGTATGAATCTCAAATCGTCGAAACAAATTCAGCAGAATAGTTTTCGATAGGATTCTTTCCCACTCTCCGAATCGTCGTATCACGTTGCTCTATCTAGCGTCAAACTTATGTTGTAGCCATTTTAGTGAGAGAAATTCATACAGATTTCGTTGGGAATATAGAGGAATTCTCCGTGGATCTGTGGATTTCAACTCAGGGAAAGATACCAGTTCAACTATACACTATTCATTCAATACTTGATACAAATGGTCGTGCTCTTCTACATCTCTTCTTTCCAACGTTTTCTTCCGATCTGCTTCAGTGCGGCTCGGCGCCCGTTCGTCTCGTCTTGATCATCTCACACATTCACATCTCGCGCCATGTAGCCGCATGGTGAAGTAGAACTCTACAACTCACTTATGTCTTCTGCTCTCACTGTAACATCTGAATGTACACATATCCCAATACGCCTCCTTGCATTCATGTTGTTACATCAGTATTATCTCAGTTCACATTCAACATACTTCTGACATTCTCAAACTTACACTTCCCTAGAGCCTCCGTAAGAATGTCAGCAAGGTTTTCATCGGTATCTATTTTCAATATGTCAATTGTCTCATCCATATAACATTCATTCACAAGAGAAGTGGACCTCAATGTCATTATCATTCTTGGGGGAATTCCCAAATCTAGTAATACTCAACGCTCCAGAATTATCCTCATATATGATTGCAGGCTTATCGCTGCCCAAAATAAGAATGTCTCAAACGCCTTGAACTAATTTGATCTCAGTCACAGCATCTGATGAAGCAACACACTCAGCACAAGTTGAAAACTTTGTAACACTACCCTGTTCCTTCAATTTCCATCATGTGAGATTCGCAAACAATCTTGTAGCGTCTCCAGTCTTAGACTTTCTGTCAACAGTATCTCCCGCCCAATCTGCATCTACAAAACAATCAAGTGTTTTACAACTATCTCTCCTGCTAAATGTCAATTTCAGATCTTTAGTCCTATACAAATATATCAGAATTCTTATACCACACTTGAAATGTGTCTCGTCATAACCATTTTGGAATCTACTCAAGTAGTTCACACCAAAGCTTACGTCGGGTCTTGTTCCAGCACTTTCATACGCCGAAGCACCTATAAAGTTTCTGTAATCGGTATTATTCATTTCATATTCAGCTCAGTGCAATTTCAGATTTTCTCCCATTGGGGTGGCATTTGTCTTGGCATTCTCAAAATTGTATCCACTTGCCGAAGATTCAATATACTTTTCCTTATCTGATGTTATCTCCCCAGTCTCTACATTATAATCGATATTGATTTCAAGATAGCTCTCGACTCTGCCCGAGTCTTCCATCTTGAATCTATGACTCAACAGTTTCTTGACATGATTAATATGCCTTAGGTCTCCACAACATATCAGTGAATCATCCACAAATGAAATAGTGTAAATTGTCACATCTTTTAGAATCAAATAGGTCAAACAGGAATCATATTTACTCCTGTTAAATTCCAATTCTTTCGAGTGTTCACCAAAACATTCTTACCATTTCCTAGGACTCTCTTTTAAGCCATACAGAGCCTTATACAGTTCACCGACTCTACCAAGACCATCATCATAACCCTCCGGCTGCTTAATATATACCTTTGATGAAACTTTCCCATATAGAAATTCTGTATCTACATGCATTTTTTCTACTTCTTATTTATTCTGACAAGGATAAGACAACAGAATTTTCAAAGTCATCATTTTACCTACCGGTGAATAAACATCCTCAACCATTTCATTTTGTTGGTATACTAATACAACCAATCTCGCTTCATACATATTTCCAGGTTTCAGAGTAAATACCTATCTCACATCGAGAGCTTTTGCATTTTTTGGTAGAGAAACCAGTTCATAAGTATCCTTTTTCTTCAAAAAAGTAATCTCTTCATCTGTTGCTTCTTCCCAAAATTTTGCTTGGACTGTTTATCGCTCCCTCAAAAGTTTGTGGAACATCAGCGCTACGGTGATTCACATAGATACAACCATTATATACGAAGTTTTCATCTACATTTGGCTTTCTCTGCCTATTCGATCTCCTCAATTCTTGGCTAGTTTCAACTGACTCATTCTCATTCTTGTTCCCATTTCGACTCGAGCAATCTCCATCATAATTTCCAGAATTTTGAGAACTATTCCCTTCCGTTTTATTCAATCCAATACAATTCATATCTCGTTCTGCGATGTCAAGGTGTGCTGCTACTTCGATTTGATCATTCATCAGGACTTTTCATCCAACTTTTGTATAATCTATTGAATTTCTCATTTCAGCTTTCTTGTCCTATTTGAATCTCTTTTTACTCCTGAAATTCTTACGAAGACTTTACTCCCATACACTTTCAGATGTTCAATATTAGGCTTGAATCCAAAGATAATTTCCAATGGCGTTTTTCTCTCAATTGTATCTGCAAGTGTTCGGTTTTTCAAGTATGCAGCTCTCTGAATCATTTAGAAAACATATGGCAGTTTCCATCACAGATCTTTTATACCTTTCAGCTGTTTCATCCAGCTCATAGACATAGGGTAGACCTTTCTCAATAACAATGTCCTCAGCTTCTGCAGATTCGTACATCCTCTTGTTTCCATATCTTGTACCATTGTCACACCTCAATTTTTTGAATCTCTTTCCTGCCATATTTTTTACCTCATTAGTAAAAGCAACAAAACAATCAAGAACTTCATCTTTCGACTTGATAACATAAACTCGGGTTGCTTTGCTATAATCATCGATAAGAGTTATAAAATATTTTTCTCCATTCAATCCTGTTGCAGGATATGGTCCATCAACATCAGAATGTATACTTTCTGGAGTATCTCTTGCCTTCGTCCGACACGCTGCGCCTGAACCCGAACTAATTGAAAAGATTTGCTACCTCTGGGATTCTTTCAGGACCTTTTCTGACATGATTCTAGCATCATTTTTCAACAAT
>JAPYYZ010005071.1:0-10032 GCA_030522705.1 Eretmocerus eremicus
AATAAATATTTTATACTTTTTTACTGTGAATCATGGAGTACGATCATTCGAAGGACCTGATCCCTGAATTCCTGATACCCCCGAAATCCCTCACTTACAATGCAATACCATGTGATACTGAGAATGGTCTCGTTTGATTGAGAATATCATAATCATACAAATCAATGCACGCGATGGTCAATGATTATATCAGACGGCCGTATAATCTGCAAAGAACTCGTATCTCCGCAAAGTTCCTCGAGCAAATGTGAATATCCGAGTTGGCGCCGGAACAATTCCCCAAGTCAAATGAAGCTGAGATCCGCCAAAAAGTATCTCTGCGCTCCGAGTCATATTCTCGTGGAGGCAAAATGATACTCAAGTGTCGTCAGGTGACATTAATGATGCAATTCAGTATTATCATTGGAATGCTCATATTGATTCCCCAAATAGAGCCGCGTTCTCTGCCGGAGTATGAAAACGAAGCGCTTCCATAAGAATCAAATGATTTTGATTTGAATCAAGCTCTCGCATATGAACTTTTCGAGAGATACTGCTGCAAGGATCAGAATCTGCGAGATTCGATCTATCTACTCCTGAAATTCGGTCGAATCCCTCCGAGGGCAGAGAACCCCGCTTTTGCTGCGGTGTCCTTTCCACACGGCAGCTCATCACTACTTGAAATCCACTGGCTGGAATGGGAGAGAGTGCATAAGGTACCACTCGTTTTCAAAATAATTGAAAACTTGGGTAATAAGAATCACTCATCTGAATCAACTGCTCGCTAATAGCCCGGAGCAATCGGCCACGGCTTCGCGAGACCGCAAAGGAAGCTCTCACCCTCCATGGAGCACAAGCAAAAGCGTACGACCAGACACTTCCTAGGCAACAGCTTGAGCTGTTGCCTCGCGAACCCAGTATGACTTCATGTTCACGCCGGGTCGCCGAAGACGATGGAAGCTGTGAAATGTCCCGGGTTTTGATGCGATACCGACATCCACATAACCTCGAACGCGTACTCGTCGAGCGTCACGCCCGCATGACGCTAGTGTCATGCTCGAGCTTGCGGGTGAGACGCTCGTGACGCTCTGGCGAGACGCAGATGACGCTGCATGACGCCCCGGTGAGACGCTCATGACGCCTCGGCGGGACGCAGATGACGCTGTCGGGCGTCATTGATGACACATCATTCGATAATGTTGCAATTGCAAGTACAAATCGGATAAGCCCGTACAAATTCTTCAAATATTCCTCCCGGGTAGCTTATTCCGTCAATTTCATCGCCATTCCCGCTGGTAATGAACTCCAAAATCGAGCTGTATACACAATGTTATTTCGAACACCTCGTATTCTTATTCTCGACGGGTGACCCGAGGCCTGAATGTCTCTTATACTCGACTTCCTCGATCTTGATTCACTTCGACGTTAGATCTCGATTGCTCCGTACGAATTAGCCCCAGTGCATTCCTCCCTGCCCCGAAATTATATTATCGCGTAACCGATTCCGTTTGTCGTGGCGTGTGTGTTGCTCGTTCCTTGCAAGGGAGGGAAATTTTGTGTACGAATTTGGGGGTAATACTGGTCTTGATGATTTTTTCTACCGAGCATCAACCCATCGTTGAAGAACTTCAGGCTCGTAAATTCTCTCGCTGCTGTTGGTAGGCAAGCCAAAGCTCTACCGAGTAAAGTAATTCAGCGTACTGTGGACGAGCATATCATATCATCGGAGCACAAGTTTGCGTGTTCGAGCTTAACATCTGAGAAATATCACACTGACATACCGCGTCTTAGTAGAGTCGAGGATACGGGGATATCAAGCAATGTTGAGCTTTCAAACGAATTGTGGGCTGAACTGTACGACCTGTCTCGCCCACCAACTTCGAGTGGAGTTCTGAAGATTCCTGCCGATCAATCGAAAAAATCAGAATCTCCTCAGTATCAGAAGCTATGTGAAGACCTCGTCGATTCTCTCCCAACTTGCTCTGTTTCGTCGTTTTACGCTATGAATATTGAGTCTGCGGAAATTCTCCTTGGATTCACCGAGTGGAATCCGAATATTTTCAAGAGCAATTTGTCCACGTTGGAGGTTTTTGACCTGAATAATATGCCGGGTATCAACGATAGCATGACATATCTGTCCGGTCGACTCTCCGTGTCAGAAATTCACGTATAAGACCCGAGAGCAGGTTCGTTCAATCATGTGACCTTCAACCTGTGTGAAGGTGAACGAATGTTGCCTCCCAAGATGTGGGTTATTGTTCTTGACAATTATAAGTTGGAGAGTGTAGTGAACAAGGGGATGTCATCTCAAGAAACAGACGGTGTCACTTCGGAAACTGCGATCTGTCATCACATACTTGACCATGAAGATGTCTACCTCACCCTTTCTTCCCTTCGCAAACATGATATTCCTCTCCAAATATTCCTCTGATTCCCTGGTGACATAGTCTATGTGAAAGCTGGTGTCTACCATCAAGTGGTCAACCTCAGTCCTTGCTTTGCAGAGGCTATCAACTATCGATGTGACGGTTTGAATGAGTACAACGTTCGATTGGCCTCTGTATATTGTTTTTGGTCGTTGGATAGGAGGATTCATATTGTTCCAGATCGACGTACGCCAACTGTGACCTGATCAGACGTCTCCAATGTTCACGTTTGTCCCGAGGATGTCTGTAACTTCGTCGCTTTGAACTTCAAGAAGTTGGAAGATCATCGTTTGGAGGCTCATGGTCCTTCTGCGTCTACTTCTGCTCCGAAGGTACCGAAGCCCATTACCCATTGTGGACCATGTGAAAGAAGCGTTACGCAGTATGAGAGTCGCCATGTGAATACCGAAAAACATAAAAGTGAGTAGTTCTACATCCTTTTCTCGAGAATTTCCGCCTCATGTCAAGGTTGTTTACTCGCTAGACAATTTTGGGATGGAAGACCATTAAATCAAGTTCCTCAGAATTATTGTTCGCTTGTGAATCAAATTATCATCAATCCATATTCTGGAAGTAACACTAGGAAGATATGGATCTGAACTTCTCCCTCAAAAATTTTCACTAGTGAATGATGAAATGTGGGGATATCCAGCATGCTCATCAATTTTTTATCTAAATTGATCGATTATTCCGGATATATGACTTATAAAATAACAGAAGTGGATTCTGTCTATCATGGAAACATATCTCCCATTGTCTTGATGGGTGAACTATTCTTATTCGAGTTGAGATTCGAGCTTTTAGCTTTGTATGACTTCTATCACCTGAAGAAATTCGTTCCTTCTCGAACAACTCTATTTCAGTCAGTATTCTGCAGGAAGGTTTTGGATGATTTTTTGTTCAGCCCTCGTTCCCATTCAGTCATATTGAGGGGTCATTCGCGTTGATATCACTTGACTTCATCGTGAATGCATTAGAAAGAGAATCATTTCCTCCCGACAAAGATCCGCTGGGAAATCGAGACGCATTACATCATTTCATAGCGTTAGGTTGAATTGTCGCATAATAGCTTCTGAAACCTCGTATATGCTGTTTCCCGCGTTTTTATCCGTACTTCCAGCATGTGAACACTACCGCGCTTCTCGATGTAAGAAAAAAAAGCAAGTCGATATCCTCGTGTATTCAGTCTCAATTGGCGAGGCGCCTCGGTAAATGTGAATGATCGATGCATCGGATAACTATCGCGAAGTTAGTGTATGCGGAAATTTTCATGCTATCCTTCGTTCATTCTCGCATCCTGATCTTCACCATCGAGTGAGCGACCTTAATTGCATTGGAGGCCCTTTCAACCTGACACGAATCATGGCAACTGTTCTGATCCTTTCGAGTTTCGAAAATCTCTCGTTGAAATTATAATCTCATGTCCCGTCTCCTTGTCATGTGTTTCAGAGAATGTCTCAAAGTCTGATCCTCTCGATGTTCCCGATGAACTAAGAAAACGATGCCCCTACTGCCGGGAGCTGATTGTCCCATGCGCGTTCATCGCCCACAAGAGGACTTTATTAGCTGAAGGGTTCCAGTGCGCCGAATGCCTCCAGACATTTGCACGAAAACGTGCACTCCGCGTCCGAATTGTTGCCAATCGCATTGTGTGAAGTGATGAAGTGTGAGAAGCGGAACAAGGAGAAATCTTGTGACATATATGTGTCATATTGATTTGATTCTTTCCTAGTATGCCATTTATATTATTCCATTCATGAGTATAGATATATCACCTCTTTTTTGTATCATGCTCCAATATGACGTTTTTCCATGAATATGGATTATTCATTTCACTCAATGTTAACTATATAAACATCTAATCATCACCTATTCTTACGAATTGGGTCCCGATCCATCAGGGTAACGGGTCTTGATCTATCAGGTTGAGTATAGGTATACTTGCTATTTTGAGTTTATTCACATGTACTGCCTTTCTTTTTCCTTCCTCCATCATAATCTCGACGTTTCAATCATCCATCATTCTTGTTATCATATATGGACCCCGATATTGATCGTCAGATTCGCTCGTTTTTGGTTCATCCATCAAATGAACATAATCTCCTCAGTTGAAATTCTTGACATGAGCTGTTCGATAGTGATACTTTTTACTCTTTCCTCCCGATATTCTCAAACGCTCTGATGCTCTAGATTGACTTTCACATAATTGATCCAAAATTTGGTTTATTGATGCATCGTAGGTTCGTGAAGCTCCATTTGAAGCGAATGCTGGAGGAATTTTGACCTTATAATCAAAAACCAATTCGTGCGGTGTGAATCCTGTTGATTTTGATACACTCGTGTGGTAGGAGAAAATCGCGGGTTTGATAAAGTCTGGCCAATCACTCTTTCTCACGTAAAATTCGAGATATTCAATGGAGCAATAATGAGCTCTTTCTAACTTTCCTTGTGACTGTGGGTGCCATGACGTCGACTTTACACGTGTGATTTTGGTAATTTTCGAAAATTCTCCCATGGTGCCCGCTATGAGATTTGACTCTTGGTCGGATTGGATAACTTCAGGGCAGCCAAAACGGAATATGAGATCATCCGCAAGACTTTTGCTATCGTGACTGAATCAATAGTTTCTAATGGAATTGCACCTGCATATTTGGTCTACACACATTGTCAGGTAAAAATATATTTTTCACCACTAGCTGCAAGTGGCAAAAGGCCTACGATATCGATTTGGATCTTCCGAAGACCTTTCTCAGGACAGTCTGTTATGACCATGGGTTGGTTAGTTTTGACGCGTACTAATTTTGTGTTTTGACAATTTTGACTAAACCCCACAAATTCTCGTATCTGGCTCCTCATACTTTTTCAATGAAGATTTGAGCGTATTTTTGGAAGAGTTCCCGCAAAATCCCTGTGTCCAGCTGCTAACGACTCATAAACTCCTCTGATAATATGTTCCCTATCTTCTGGTTCAGAAATTCTGACTTCTTCAGAACCAATTGTCATTTCCATCTCGTTTTCAAAGGATAATCTCGAGAATTCAATCACTGTCGGCCAATAGCACTCCTCAAAGATATCATGTGATTTTTCTATACTCAAGGATTTTATTTCTCACTTTTCGAGGAGGGATTTCAATAAGAGCAGCGTTTTTGATTCATGAAGTTGAGACGTTCCATCCTCTTCATTTGTTCTAAGAAACAAATGATATACTCGTTCATTCTGAAATTTCGTAATCAATATCTCGTTCAGTCCCGGAGACTGTGTGACCAAGTCATCCAATTTATAAATATTCTGTTCCAGTGAACTCTTCGTTATCTTTGATTTTACTGCTTAATCTGTTGTTCAAGGGTACACTAAATTGTCGTTCCTCATCCACAATGAATCTCTGCTATATTTCAAATAACTTTGATGGACTGGACATATTTCAAACTGCGAAGTGATCTGCACAATCCGTCCTGTGATAGGATTCACGTTCTTATTTTCCGGGGTCTGGGTGGTAACCTTCATTGCAGAATCTGGACCAACGTGAAGAGGTGTTGAGGTGTTATTCTTGTTGATCTCGGAAGGGATGAGCTGGGTGATATGCACAGACATCCCACAGTTAGTAGAGTATAAAGCCACCTTCTCACTCCCCTCCGCTGATTTGGCCGGCATCCCAACCGGGGTATCGTAGTTTGGGTCTCTTTGCGAGCCGATCGCTCTTATAGACTCGACTTGCGAGTCTGTGTCTTCACTTATTCTCTTGCCCTCTTGCGAGCCTCTTGCTCTCGTAGTCTCATTTCGCAAGTCCGCAGGTTCATCCATCCTCAAGCCCTCTTGCGAGCCTTCTGCTGTCATAGCCTTATCTCGCAGATCCGCATTTTTGTCGATAATTATGCCCTGTTGCAAGCCCTTTGCTCGGAAAGCCTCGTCTCGCAAGTCCGCATTTCCATTTACTCTCGTGTCCTCTTGCGAGCCTTTCGCTTTCATAGCCCCATATCGCAAGTCCACACCATTGGGTTCCTTTCCGTGTGACTCGATTGTGCAGCTGAGATATTCACATCCCTCATCTCTTGGAGAGTCGGTCTCCACATTTACATAATATTGGTCGAATTCATTATCGTTTTCGCTTTCATCAGATTCATTGTTACTATTCGACTCGATGGGGTTTCTTGAAAGCGCATCTGCATTCTGATTCATTGTACCCCTCTTGTAAACGACTTCGTAATCGTATTCATCCAACAGCACTCTCCATCTCACTAAGCGTGAAGATTAGGGTGTCTATCATTCCTCAAATTTAGCGCAGGGCTGTGGACACCCTTCAGATCGTCCCTTTATCACCAAAAAATGATATCCCAATCGCGCCACACATCGAAATCGAAGTTTGAACCGTGCCTTTAGACGCAGGCTTCCTGTCGTCCTGGAAGCCCGGGGTATGTTTCTCGATATGCTCGAATGACAGCTATCAGCGCCCCGATGCGACCCTATACTTGATATGATGATACTGGAAAGGACATTCTCCATGTAATATCTCATGCTTAATCCGAACCTGTCGTCAGTTCAGCCAAAAAAAGTCACCCTGAGCCGTAGTCTTCCGGTTTCCGATAGAGATACGGTTTTTGAAGGTCAGAACTCCACTAAACCCGATTTAATCGACTCGACGTGAGCCTGGGATACAGTTGGGGAGCCGTTTTTCATGTGAAACTTCATGCTAAATCCGAATCTGTCGTCAGCTTTGCCAAAAAAGTTACCCTTCGCCGTAGTCCCCCGATTTCCGATGGGAATACGGTTTTTTTCAGGTCAAAATTCCGATAAACCCGATCTAATCGACTCGATGTCAGCTTGGGATGCACTGGGAAGTCATTCCTCTGGAAAAATTTCATGTTGCATCCGGATTTGTAGTCAGTGCTGTGAAAAAAGTAACCCTGAGTGGAAATTTCCCGATTTCCGGAGGAAATACGGAGTTTCCAAGTTGAAATTGCGCTAAATCCGAATGAGTGAGTCAATGTGAGTCTGAAATTCTCTGAAAAAGCCACGTTCACGTGAATTTTGGGGTCGGAACTGTAGTAGACCTCAATTTTGGCCCTCAAAAAGACTCGAACTGTGACTTCAGTATATTCTGAGAGCATTCAGTATTTCATAGACTACCCAACGTTCCCAAACCCGCTGTTATTGGCCTAATATCAGTCAGAGACATTCCGGAAAGGACCATCTCTGTATAGAATGGTACATGGGAACTAATCTTCTTGTTGAGTTCTCCGCTACGAAGAACATTTGAGCTGTATTGCACGATTCTCGAGAAGATATTTGACTCCCGAGATGAGAACGCTCCTGAAACGAAACTTAGGAGTGAAACAATACGAGAAGATTATTCCTATGATTGATCTCAGTGGAATGCATTACGGGTGTTGTGTTTTCGAATCACGGAAGTATAACAGAGTCAGTGTTAAAACAGGATTGAATTCTTATTGAAGTGAGAAACTCTATAATCAACCGCAAGGATTCCAGTATTACACAGGATGTAAAATGTAGACTATTCTGATCGGTATTTTTCCACCACCGTGCACTTGTTTGCGTCAGGATAATCCTTTCCCAATTGAGGAACTACAAAAAGCAAGACTTGTTTCCGATCTTCACGTTCTGTAACGTTGATGTAATTCTGGACAAGCTTGACTGCCCGTTCAGCTGTATCATTGATTATTCTCAATGCTCTCACTAGCTCGAGTCCATCCGAAAAGTCAGGGTCCTCGTCCCACGATTCACATCCTAAACTCAAAGAGTCTGTTCTGATCTCAAAGCGCTCGAAGAACCGTAGAGAGGGAGAATTGATGAAGAAATCCATATCCTTCTCCTTCAAAGTCTCTGATTCCCTTGGATCATTGATGATGGATCTTTTGGGACTTTCCGTATCTATTTCTGATTTCTTTTGCAGAGCTGAGACCATTCTTTTCTTGATCTCAGTAGAGATACTGTCATCGAATAAGAATAGAGCACTAGTCTCTGGAATAAGGTACCAAAGATGGTTGCGAATTTTTTCCAGAGCTGCTCCGGACAACTCAGGGAAGGTATTGCCGAATTAGTAAAGTTTCTTGATCAAAGTGAGATCATGATAAGGTGCCTTGGTCGCCATTGGACCTTCTAACCAATTTGAAGCATACACAAATACAATGAAGCAGCAGATTTTGGAGGAACTCATCACATCGTTTGGACATGAGTCTAAGCTATCTCGGAACAGAAACATCTGCAGTGTATATGAAGCAACAACCATCCATCGTGCATCATGGCAAGGTCGTGGCTTTCGAAATTTTATCTGATCTGCTGGCATTGCTTCCAAGGAAACTAGGATCAGCTCCAAAAATTCCTTGTAGTCATCTCTCGGCTGGGTGGTCTTCCTCATCTTTTGAACGGAATGAATTACTCCTGGGACTTGATTGAGCAGACTGGCATGTAATTTACCATAGCTCAGTCCCGATTAATGAGATTCCTTGCCCAATTTTTCCCACGATTTCTGAAAATCTCTGAATTTGATAACATCTGGACCTCGCGTGCCCGGGAATTCTACTCGGAAGACAGCACCCAACAGGAGCTCCAGAATATGGTGTCAACAAGCCGAGTTCAAAAGCTCATGATCCAGTTTTTGTTCTATAATAGTTGCTGCATCAGACCTCAATCCAAGATCGGAGTATGTAGTGTCACAATACAGTGAGTGTCACCTTGTCCTGCAGTCCCCAGTCATGAAGTGCATGGCAAATTTCATGAGCCTGCGTCGCTCCTTTTTTATCCTCTGATTCAGGAGCTCCAATCAACTCATCTGTTGATCCTTCAGTGAAACAAATTGGCATCCTATCAACTACTCTATCCTCTGTATTATCTACCATGGAATTTGTATTCCGATGAACAAATCTAGCTCTAAAAACTCAACATCATTATGTCCAAAATCTCCCTCACATACCAGGTGTCGAATCTCCCCTCAAAGTAGAAGCCAAATCAATGAATTCTAACAAGTGTTCAGATCTCTGATCTGCTAAGAAAGCTTTGCGTTGATCATCCAAGCCATCTCCTATATTACCATGATCGATATCAAATAGAGAATCAAGTTGACATTTGGAATTATCTTCATGAGCTCGGTTGCATGGTTTTCCTGCATTCCTCTGTACAGATCCATAGTCACAACGCAATTTCTGCAGTTCCTGGGCACACCTTGATTGATGACGAGTTATTAATCTAGTTTCTTCACAGAATCAAAATTTCTGTGAGGACCAGATTATCAGCTTCAAACAAAGTCATATCTAAGCATCCTGTGTGGAAAAAATGAACTTGGAGGACTTGCTTATTTGTTAGTAGCTTTTTACCAACAATCTGACTGGAAGCACTCCCAAGCAAGTATAAATCACCTCTCGAGCAATTGGGTCTCGACATCTTCAACTGGATTCACTCATTCCAAGAGTTAAGAACTCAACAATGATGTACTGATCAATTTTTGGGAGTGATCAGAACCACACGCCGCAACCAGCCGCAACTTTGTTATGACTCAACCCATTCACTATATCCATCCAATATATTGGACACTTTTTCGTGAGTCATTCTGTAAGAGCTGGGAGTCATTACGAACTAAATAACTGTTGGATAACTCTCATGAATACTCAAACTG
>JAPYYZ010005073.1:0-10194 GCA_030522705.1 Eretmocerus eremicus
TAAAGCTCGATAAAAAATTGTACAAAGAATGCCGGCTTGTGTATAACGTGAAATCGTCACCGCCAAATTAAAAATTCCGCCCTCGTCATCCTTACTCCCAAGTAGAATCAATAAAAATGAACGCCGATGAGAATGCAAAAATCGACATATCCCTCCTTTAGATCGTCTGCCAATCGCCAATACGCGTGGAGGCTGTTATATACGCGCCACGTGCGCATACCACGGCTAATAGCCTAGATATATCGTAGGAGGAGCGTCTCCGTCTCGCAACGACGACGACCAGCATATATGCATTTATGAAACGTGCAGCACTTGACGCGCTGAGGACGCGCGCATGGATTATTACACGGCCATGTGCGCGCGCGCCAGTCTTTCGTCGAGCCTGTGAAAATTACGGGCATTAATTGTACGCTCTTTTCAAGGCAATACGATTCATTGTCGTTATTATCCTTGCGCGCACGGCAAACATAGCGTTATTGCATTACCCACGGCTCTTACGCGTTTTCTCACTCGCGAGACTCCTTTGTTGCCTTAGCTGTGCGTGCTTATCGTTGTGTATGGTTTTTTTCTTTTTTTGACAAATCCGCGGATGACGAGAGGTGTTTTTGCATGGAGCTGATATCCTTGATGGCTATGACTGGCATAATTGAATGAGAGATGATTCGAGTGAGCCACGCTCAACGAGGCGCCTCTTCCTTGGGGACAAAAAATAGGAAATCTGTGTAACACGAGAAGGATCTTGAAGGATTTCTTTGAACGAAAATTTCATTCAATTTGAGTTAATTTTCATCCACTTTGAGTTAGATTCGAGTCACTTACAGAGCTTTCTTGCGTATAATTTTTATCATAATTGCTGGAAAAATTACGTTTGGTGAAATTGATCAGTGATAAATTCTACGAAAATTTGTGCATGTGCCCACTCACCCAACGGACCCGATTGATAATATCTGCAACAATTGTATCAGCCCAGACTATCTCGAATTTAATAATTTTCTAATGTTATACTAGTATTGGCTCTTGTGTATATTTTTCGCGCTTGTATATAGATTCTTCGGGGCTATATAGGGTGATACCCCACGGTTCCAGTAAATATTATATCATATCATGTCATATTGAGTAACTCTAATCTAACTCGCATTGAATAAAATTTCACTCTAAAGGGTTAAGCGTGTATAACTTCGGGTGTCTCTGCTTCAATTGGGAACTTCTATGATGACTTGATTTGTGATAACCTGGAATTTTGAATACCTGAAAAACTCAGGAAAAACCCAGAAAATTGCCTTCATCCAGGCTAGTACTCACACTGTTCAACGGCATCCGATTCTCAAAAAAAAAAAAAAAATCCGTATTGGTACTCAATTGAGTACGATGACGAGCGAGTCGAGAATTCCCATGTCGATGACTATTTCCCAGTGCACTTGAAACTTGAAACGCGCGGCATTCGCCATGTAAATGAGCAAGAATTGTGCACTTATAGCTCGCCACAACGTATGTCCACACGTGCTCGCGCACATGCACATACGCTAATAATGGATAAACTTTCCGCTCAATTTGCTCATTACATATCCGAGCGCCTCCACTTTTCCATTAAAGACGCGGGAGCCTCGCGACTCGATCCGATCTTATTCGCATACGTATACTCGTCGGAATAAGTGTGTCACGCCGTCGCGACGGCTGCCCATCTCGGAACATTCCGTCGTCAATTTTTTTTTTTTTTTTCTTTCATCTTCAGACAACGAGTGCACGCGAGCAATTATACGAGTGTATCTCTGCACCGTCGAAACTTGAAAGGGTATACACAGGTATACACGGGCACACAAAGAGTCGTCGTCGTAGTCGTTACGTAAGCTGCTCAGGTTGTGGCAGTCGATGAACGGCCGTGACAGAAGAGCAGCCCGCGGACGTGCCGAGGAAGAAGGATGACTCCCGTAAGACTCCTCGACGCGCGCTTACTTTTTTTAAAAGTATCGAGTGGATACCGCGCTCGTACAGCTGCTATGACATTGAATCTCGAGCTGTCTGGGGCAAAGATTTCGTGATTTTGGAGAGCGGAGCGGGCAGCCGAGTGGAGTAGCCTTTGATAACCTAGACCTTCTAGTCGTTGGCCATGGATAATTGACACTCGGCAAGGTCGCGTGTGTCCGGTAGACCGGATTTGAATTCGATTGGGCGGTGTATGGCGCGTTTGGATTTTAGAATTGCGTTTCCGTGGGCATTTTAGTTTTTGGTTTGGTTTGTTCTGGGTTATGGGATGCGCGCTGCTTCGTGTTTTGCAGCGGAGATTTCGAAACGCGCGTATTCTCATTCGTATGGAAATGCACGAAGAAAAGCGCGTGCGGTGATGGACTGCCGACTTCTTTTTTATGCTGATCAGATAAACGCGGCGTGCGGCGAGAAGGAGAAAAAGTCGGCCAGAGGCATCGACATGCTCATTTTTATTAACTCCGAGATGTCGCCTTTTTTCAGCATCCTTAGCACCTTTTTTCTGTTTACCCTTTTCAACGAGGTGCTCGCTCTTGCTAGACATTTGCCCGAGATATGTAGGCCGTATATGATTTCACTCGATGAGAAAAATGTGCACGTGTATCGATATCATGAATTTATATTCCTTTTGTTGTGAAATTCAAGTAGGCTTGGAAAAAGGCGACGAATCCGCCAGAAATCACGGTAGCCTTATCGAAGCTGATTAAATTGATGGTTGCGAGTGAAAAAGAACAATAAAAAATCTTTGAGTAGAAAAAGTTTATCCAAAACTTTATGTTTTAAAAGGAACTTTCCAAATTTTTCTGGTGAATAGTTGTTTGGGGAAAAAATATGGCAGAACTGTCTGATTGTAGAAGGTCTTCTACAGTCATCACGTATCTGCCTTTTTGGAATTAACACCTTTTTGGACAAAAAATTTTGAATGGTTCCTTTTGACTAAAAAGTTTTTCGATAGTTCCTCTCAGGTCGGAAAATTTTGGATAGTTCCTTTGTATACTCAGTGGGAGAGTGCTTTACACCCAGATCACGGATTTTTCTGAAGCTTTGGGAATATTCTTCTTTTGGTACCAAAAGATAAAATCCAGACTCGCAGAGTTCATTGCCCAATGGATTGCGAGACATAGCCCAGAATATTAGTATTGTCCATTTATAAGCCTATATTATGAATAATTTATATCTATAGATATGGTAGCAATGCTGATGACATGGGCTGAAACACAAAAACGCTCGAATGTTGACTTACCATCAGGAGAGTGTCAGGGATCCGGATTGCGCATTTGGCTGAAACTTTAGGAGTAGCCTCCTTTTGGTGCCAAAAGATTAATTTCAAAGCCGCAGAGTTTATTGACCAGTGATTTTCGAGATATAGCTCACAACGTTAACACTGCAAGTATATCTATAGATGTCACTTGTTAACATGGGCTTACATATTTTGCTCTATATCTCGAAAACCATTGGGCAATAAACTCTGGGGCTCTAGATTTCATCTTTTGCCACCAAAAGCTGACTATTCTCAAAGTTCCAGCCAAATCCGTATCCTGATGAAACGATTTTGCATACAATTCTATATTACTTTCAACCATCGAAATATTATTCATTCTTGCATGACTCCGCACTTTTTTTCCATTTTTTGAAAGTCATGACTGATTATGATCATCACCAAGCCTATCTCCAAAGATCTGTTTTCTTATTCTAACCGATTTTCCAAGCCACTAAATATTCTTCAACAGTTTGCGTTACCTACCAACGAAATATGTTTTTCGAGCTTCAAAATCCACCCTCCCACGTTTCAGAAAATATTCATTCATCCGTGACCCTTGTTTTAGATATTATTCTAGATATATGGTCCGAATTTTTCTTGCTTTTCGTCTCAGTATTATGTATCAGTGGTGGATGCAGGAGGAGTTGCCCCTCCCAAACTTAGTTAACCCCCCCCCCCCCTCTCCAAATTGATTCCTAGATTCGCGTTTGTTCAGTATCTCTGTTGGTTTCATTTAGATAAGAAAGTTGGGAATAATGATCGATTCCGTAGCCAAGCTCGAAGCGTGAAAATCTCGATTAGTTGTGCACAACACATTTGTCTCAACAACTCAAAAAAATCTTAGCTCAAAAAACGTTTTCCCATCTATAACTCAAAAATCTCTTGCACCCCCCACATTTTTTCCTGGGTACCTCTTTCACCCGTTTCTCCCCTCCAAATTCTCAAAAAATACTTTATCCGAACTGTAATCATCCACAACTGGCAAAGCACTCAGAAAACGTACATAATCGTTGCTCCAGGCAATCGCGATTCGCAATAGGAAGCAAGAAATTGTGCAACGTCTCGTTCCAATCCGAGATAGCTCGAGAGCTCGCCCTCGCATCTCTCCGCTCGGCACGTCTTATATACAATTTCGGTTTTTCCCGGCTCGGACGCACGGCAGATGAGCCTTCCGCGCGTACGGTTTCATTGTCCGGCTCTCGTTACCTCCTCCACACACGCCGCATTCCCCCCTTTAAATTGGCTCGGGTCGGCGATCTTCCTCCCTCTACCCCCCAGACATTCCTTTTATTACTTTTCATTTTCTTTTTTTCATTTTATTTTTTTTCACCGTTTGGCCAGCATCAACTGTATAAAGGAGCAGAAGCAGAAGAGTGTGAGACACAGAAAAGAGAGAAAGAGAGAGAGAGACTGGATAGTTCCAAGGACTCGATCGTCCTTGGCTCCCGGAGCCTTGTGCTTCTCCTGTTTCGCTTCTCCCGAGCTGCAACTCCTGCCTTTGTCTATAAGGCTATCCCCGCGGTAGATCATCATCGTCTCCTGTTCGTAAATTGCCCAATACCCCCGCCAGTACCTATCGATCTTGGATTTGCATCAATCTTCCCGAGATCTTTGCTATTCGTCGATAGTGTGAATACAAAATTCCCGCACGCGTTAGAAGCTATAAGACTTACGCTGAAACCTCCAGACTCTCTCGAAGTTTTTGTGGGCGTCTCGCTAGCGAGCGAGTCCTTGAAAATATATCGCGAGGGAGGATGGATTCAAAATTCGCGCCAAAACGAAAAACTCGCGCAAAGGGAGACGTTGTTTCGTCTGGCGATCGAACTTCGCATAAATCTTTTCGATCTGACTCCTCCTTGGTATACTCTTATTTTTCAAAGGATGCGAGTTGGGAACGAGTGTCTTACGGAAGGAAGTACAAAAGGTAATACAGTTTGCACGGCTGGAAGCTCGTTGTATACAAGCTCGCTTCGAACAATTATATCGTTGAATCGTGTACGGGGTGCATTACAAGCCGAGTCGCAGGCCTTGTAACATATACGTGCAGAATCCGATAAATCATCGCGCGTTAAAGGCTTCGACTCTGGACGGACTCATCCTTGGGAACCTTGACATATCCGAGAGAGAAAATACCTCCGGATGAGATGCGCGAGCCCTTCGTGGCTATTTTTGAATTTCGCGGGACGCCGCGAGGATGACTTGAAAAAAAAAGAAAAAAAAAACGAGTTCGTCGGACTCGGGATCGTGATGAACAAGCGCGCACGAGGAAAGTGTATTCTGAAAACGCGCGTGCCGACGATAATAATGCAACTCCTCTTTATATGGATGCGTAGGCAGGGGAGGGGATAAATTATCCATCGCGATCGGATATAAATGTAGTCCTTGACTCACTGCGAGGCATCTCTCGATCATCAACATAATTCAACTCCTTACCGATCGATCGTGGTCTCTCTCTTATTTCCAAGTGGCATCGCATGTCGCTAGTAGCTTTCAAGAATCTCTATGGCCATCGTCGTCAATGAGATGAGTTTTCCTCGTTCCAAGTCGATCGAGTTCATCCTCGCGGAGTCGGATTTATATTCTTTCACTCTCGATTTCCATCGGCGTCGCGTGTCCCGAGATGTCAACCTGTGGAACGTGTTTTAATCTTAGTTTCAAAATTCGGAAAATTTACATATATAATGGAAACCTTGTATAGCTTCAACATCTCTTATCTTTCATTGAATTGATTAGATTGTGTGTGAAAATTTGATAGAATTTTCCACATTGGAGAGGAATTCTGTTCTTAAGAACAGTCAACTCGTTCGAGTCTGTATCAGTGTGGAAATGCTGGATGGATCGAGACATTTTTGAATGTCTTTTGCATAATCGTCACTGAAACTATTCTGAATTTCGTCCAATTTGGTAATCGGCAATAGAATCTCAAGTCTATCTGAGATCTCGCTCGGTGTCATTATACAAGTATGATTTCGATCTTTTAATAGATTTCGACATCTCATCATACGAAGCAAAGTCCACAGGAAAATCGACGTTTAGTATCGTGGCAATCCCTGGTATATATTAGAACGATGCTGAAGTTATCTCAGTTGGTCCAGCAATGACTGATCGAGATTTTTCACGTGGAACGACGTCGAAAATATTTATCGTTCTCGCCATACCTCTCAGTATCCTGTCTTGTATTTCGCAAGCTATGTCAGGTCGAAAAGATAGCGCGACAGCTGAGCAACAAATCCCGCAATAAGGAAGAAATCCGCCGATCGTGTAGCGTAATCCAGATCGTTTGGCGGAATAGATTCAGCTTTACATTGGCGCATATCAAAATTATTTTCATTAACCAGAGCGAGAGTAAGATGCCTGGAGGCCAAATCCAACTTCGAAACCATACGTAACTTTATGGTGAAAAGTCCCCATAACCCGCAACAATTGTGAAAACGTCAAAAGCTCGCGCGCTATCGGATCACCAAATACAGAGCGACTCGACACTCGGACTGCTTTTCACTTTCAGTCTTCCTACGCTCTACACAATCACTCAGCTCTCAACCCATTCACTATTTTATCTTCTGCAAAGGACGCTATCGATTTTTGAGGAAAAATGAAGGCTCTACCTTATCGACATTCATCATAAATTCATATAAAATAAAGCAGACCAGTATCTCGGAAAAGTAGCTCCGATTGCCCCTGCGTATTGGTAAAATCCGCCACTGCGTATAATTTTGAACTGGTCCGCGAAAAGCTCTTGGAGTAATCTTGTTTATAGTGCAGCATATTTACACTATAAACAAGATTACTCCAATAGCTTTTCGCGGATGAGTTCAAAATTTTGCTCTGGGATGCCTATTACCAATAAGCAGAGAGCATCGGATCCACTTTTTCAAAATATTGTTTTGTTTGATTTTAAATCAATTTATGATGAATGTCAGCAACGCAGGGTTTTTGCTTGCCCTTATCAATCTCATTTTCTCTGATTATTTTCTTGTAAAGCATCGAAGAAATTTGAAAAAATTTTTTTAAAAATGTTTATAACGCAATAAACATAATGGACCAAAAATGGCACCTGGATGCATTGTATCATGAAAAAAAAATTTTTTTCGAGATGATTTCAATTTTGATTTTCCGGACATATTCATATTCTCACTCGAGAAAACCAAATACGGGTTGAAAATGCGTTCTTGAAGGCAGATGAGTATTTGCAGAAAACGACTTGTGATACATCATCATGCCAACCATCATCGTGGAAAACTTGGCGCGATAGAGTTACCCTTGCTGTCCTACACTCTGAATTCTTCACACATCTGTGCCGATTAGATATTACTTGGGCATAGCGTCGAAATATGCATTTAAATTACGATTACGCGCGACGCGCGAGTAGCTCAACGAGATGTACACAACTTACTCGCAAGACACGCGAGTGCGACAAGGACGAAAATTATGTACGTATAAGAGAGGGAGATAGAGAGAGAGAGAAAGATAGAGAGGATGGATAGAGATACTCGCAATGATGCGCAGTCACTCTGTGGTATGGGGCGAGGAACGCGAGGACGTACATTTATTAACGGAGAGCTGCTGCGGCGCACGAAACGAGCAAGGCCGTTCTTTGACCTGGCCGCTGCACGATACTCTCTCGCCTGAGTATATATATGGCTATAATGCCAACTTTTTCGCGCTTACGCATCGGGCCCCCGAGTATAAGGACACGCGCGAGCCCATAGCATGCATCCCGTGAAATTCCGCAAATTTATCCGGCTGAATTATATGCGAGAGTATCGAGCCGGTAGAGTAAATGCTGCGTGAGTAGGGTTCGGAGAGCCCCGGAGATGTTTTGCACGGGGGAAATTTGCGATCCAAGGTGCACGTGGAGAGTTAATCCGGCGACGGCTCAGATGAAGTGGGCGATTGTGACGGGGGTGAGGGGAAAACTTCGAGAGCAGGGTCTTCTGAGTGCATTCTTCGGAATTCGATGTTTATTGAGTATATTGGGTTTCTCGATGAGACAGTCGAGCGCTGTGCTAATTTATTGTCCAAGCTGACGGCTCGTGTGTGAGTGAAGTCACTTGAAAAGAGCTGAGGGAGATGACTCGCACGTGACTTCAAACAATTGGTACTGTGAAGTTGCTTCAGCCTGGATTCGAATGAAGAAATGGGATCCTTCGTATTTTTATTTTCGTATTCAAAAACTTGTGATGGGAAAAGTCGTTGTTGTTGTCCCGTAGTGGGAAAATTATTAACCATATCAAAATGAGTCAATTTCTATCTCGCAGAAATTGAGTTGGTTCTTTAACCCAATGACACGAAATTCCCACAATATAGTGAACAAGTGTCTTTTCCAATATTTTGTGATAACCTCTATAAAAATCTGAAAAAATCCATAAAATTTCCTAGACATTGGAGAAACATATTGCCACAAGAATAATCTCGGATCAGCTTGTTTTTGAAAAAAAAACTCAAAATCAAAATTTCTTGGGGCTTTAACTTTTTCATTTTTCATTATTTTTAGACTAGTTTTTAATATTTTACAACTCAGAAAAATTTTTTGAGACCCGGAAATCGGTTGTAGAGTAAGCGGGTTAAGTCAATGTTAGAGTTCTGAAAAGATCCATCGGGACAACTATTTTGCCTTGCTTATAGACAGGTAAATAATAAACCTGTTCGCTGGCAGGATTCTTTCACGACAAATGGTTCTTGGACTCAGCAACCCCTGAAGGACCAAATCAATCTTCCCGGAGTTAAAAGTAAATCCACCTCACGCTCTAAATCTCTTTGACTGATTTTGCACTCAGCTTCAGTTGGTTCGAGAAGTTCGAGTGCGCAGAGTCGTTCGAAAAAATTTAGGAGGCACTGTAGTTCGAAATCGATCGTGTCTTATCATTTCCATATGACATTGTGCAAAGAAACATGTCTCTCCCTTTTACTGCACTTAACAGGCAAGCATTTTTGCCTAATTATTCATCGACGCGTGAAAAAGACAATACACGAATCTCATATCTCGATATCAATTACATTCAGGTCCATTCTGCCGTATCATTATCGTGCGAACAGACTAACCAAGGCATTCAAGCTTGGAATACACGATTGTCGTCGCGGTTAGGATGCTAGATTAATTATTCATACCCACAAAATCTACGGCCTAATTGGCATGTACCATCAACACCTCTCGCCTACTTATAACTCGAATTTGAATTTATGAGAAAGTCTTCTGTACAGCTCTGAAATAACAATGTAAAAAACTCGCAGTGGCCTCTGAATGCCAAGTACGTAACATCACCGAGAAGGTCCGTGTAATTGAAACAACGAATTCAGATTATCGTCATCATCATCATTATCTCGGCCATCGGCATGATTTCCACTCTCGAATTATTATAATGGAGTATTCGCAGTACATCTCCTCGTGTGCTTACACTCGAGACGAGAAAATTTCAAGAAATTGTGCGAGTGTAAGCGCGTATCTGTGAGACTCGAGCATCAATCATTATGCAACCGAATTCTTGGCTCAAAAAAGCGCGAGCCTTCGAGCACGCAACGTATATGCCAACTGGTTCAACTTCTCTCTCGTGATTCACTGGAATATCCTCGGGAAGGTTAAATTACGTAACTGCCGGAATATCTCGATTTCGTTGGCCTCTGCAACTTTTTTCCCCCCGCATCACATCCACGCGACCGTGAATTTATCGACGAATTGCACGGGATGATCAAACCAAAGTCAAACATCACGAAATCCACACATTAGAATCTCTAAATAAAATCCATGCGCCACGAAAACTAAATATGCAGATCATCTCTCATCTCTTTGCTCACGAGACATCAAATCATCAGTCTCTCCAATTGACCTCACAGCTTCTGCATTTCACAACCACCAGAAGCACGAATAAATTGCTCAAACACGCGAATCAAGACAGTCTTTTGGCGTCAAAATTTATAAATCATTGTTCGCACGAAATACAGTCTGCATTTCC
>JAPYYZ010005074.1:0-10030 GCA_030522705.1 Eretmocerus eremicus
ATGATGATGATGATGATGATGATGATGATGATGAGGATGATGATGATGATGATGATGATGATGATGATGATGATGATGATCTATTCAGCGGTAGGGCAATCCTTGATTAGAAATGAATTTCACTATGGCCGGCAGGCCGGCCGGCGCTTCCGACCAAACGGCTGGCCGGCCGGCCGACAATTTCCAGTGGGGCCCTGGCATACGTCTATGATTCTTTTTCAATCTCGTGGATGATAGGTAGAAAGCGGAGCTGAGCATTAACATCATTTCATGTACCATCATGGTTGAAAATAATACAAGTAAATGATACCTTAGCTCTGAATGTAATTTGATACTAGACCAGGCTGACAATCATCCTAAGAAACTCATTATGATTGCGGAAGACAGTTTTGAATTACTCATAATCATAATACAAATTCTACCAGAGTATGAAAATCATTCGAAATTTTTTCAACAGAAGATGATAGGAATGTGTCGAAGGAATGATTCTTTGTGTAATGGATGAAATGGAGAATGTTCTCCCATCAAAGTGGAATTTCAAATCCTCCTTCCTTTCAGTGGAGAACAAAGCATGTCAACTAGGTCATGATATTCACTAACATTCATGAGAGCTGATGCCACATCCTGATTCCTCTTGAATACTTACCTGATAAATCTAAAATGGAATCATGAGGAGAACAATTGCAAGAGCAACCATGCTCTATAGACATTGAAGTTGAAGGAAATTTGATCGTTAGCTGGAGAAAGTCTCTTGTACAGAACAGAATCTTGGATGTATTCAAACATGATGATACATGAGATGATGTTAATGCTCAGCCCCGCTTCCTGCCTATCATCCACAAAATTGAGAAAAAATCATGGACGTATGCCAGAGGAGTCTAATCAACAAGAAGAGCAGCAACATATGAGACTACTTGTAATAATTATTATTATGAGGAATGCGGGTTAGACTTTTGTTTGAGTCAGCCAATAAGTATAATCAAATTCACGTTAACTGCTGTCTCAGTTCGAGTCATGTTCCTAATATAGTATACAACGTATAGTATACGAAGAAGTAACGCCAATGATTCTGGATGCCATTGAGTAATTTTCATGTGATGTGAATTTGAACTCAAAACCTCTCCACGAAGTCTTTAGAGCTCGCATCACACATTGGCAACTTAAGGAATGTTTTTTGGGTCATGAACCGTACGAAAAATCCTTAACCACACATTTTCTCCGCTATCAGAGGGAACGTTCATTATTAACAATCTTGTGATCTTTTTCAAACGAGCTGATGACATCTACTGATATTTTGACTTGCCTGGATCCATCCAGACAGCATCTTTCTCAGCAGATTTTGCAACAGTTAAGAGCAGTAGGTCATCATGATCCTCTCTGAAACAAGCGAGTGCATGAGGATTGCGAGCCGGATCAATTTTCCACCCGTTGAGAGGAATAAGACTCTCGCAAAAAGTGCAAAAAGCAAAAATGATCTGCGCTTCTCAAATCATCATGCCTCGCGTCACAACAATGTTCTGCTGGCCGCAGACTGCACAATTACTCGGCAAACATAGACGAGCGACTCTATGTCGCTGATCCGCCACGCCGACTGCAGCGCCTAGTCCAGGTTTAACTTTAGTCCTGGACCGAGCTACGTCTCTGAATACCAGCTTCGTCGCTCGGTCAGCATAGCCTGCGTGCGGCGCACTTATAGAAGTGCAAAGAAGAGATTGGGTTGTTGTTTTTGTTCGTATCGCTGCATCTGTTCTGTTCTGTAATGCCCACTCGCCGCTTACAAATGTGATTGAATCCACCCATACGAAATCGTAGAACGCTTTTGGAATGAGCCGATCTGATCAGAAGTTAATGTTTGAGAGAATATAGTCTATCATTGTTATCTCAAGATCTCTGTGTCTTCGAGACTTTATCTGTAATCGATCGTTGGATGGAATCATCGAATACATTATATGAACAGATCACTGTCATCATATTTCTTGGAGGACTGAATCATCTAATCATTACTGTATTTAGAAAAATCCATTGATGAGCCCTCGATACCAACTGTGGTTCTCGGAGTGCGTAAGGTGCCCGATCTCCAACTAACTGGTCTTGCAGCTTCAATTATAGCGGCTTGACCCAAGTCGACCACGATTTAGTCAGAACGTGGAGCGGTGGAAAATTCTTCTCGAAAATAGATGAAAAATCTCAAATTTCAGATGAAATTGAACGTTCAGTACGAAAAATGGATTTTTCTCGAGAAAAATTACTTGTTTGAGGTTATGTTGACCTTTTTGAGGTCTGAGAGTATTTTCATCGAAAAGTTCAAAAAATTCCCCGTGGGTATATGTTCTTTCCATATTTTTGTGATTGGGCCTCATAAAAATCAGGAATGGATTTCTGAGCGTCCATCGAGTTCGGGCCGTTCAACGTGCAAATCGAGCCTTTGTTTGACTACCTTACTTGGGAGTTAATTCTACAGCGACTCGGATCACTCTTATCTCAAGTTGTTTGGGACATGAATCGATATAGAATTTCTCGAGGGATCCGAAAAAAATGTCAAATTTCAGATGAAATTGGGCCTAAGGCCCAGAAACTGTTCTATTTCAAGGAAACGACTTTTTTGAGGTTATGTCCACCTTTTTGAGATCTCGAAGTATCTCCTCTGGGAATTTCAGAAAATTTTACATCGATTTATGATATTTCGAAACTTTTCTTCATTGAGCCCCATATGGATTGAGGATCAATCAGAAAAGGAGAAAATTGACTTTTTCCCAATCTTCAAAACGAAAATAGCGCGCCAAATCCGCACGAATTTTTTGGGGACTCTGAAATGTGTTTTTCCCCCTATTCTTACCTATAGAACGTGTCCCCAAAGTTTCTGAGGAATCCGTGTCGTGCGACTTAAAAGTGTGTGAAACTTTATGGAATGACTCCTATATAAGCGCAAGGGTACTCGGTTTCAAGATAGAAGAACATGTTGAAACACCGAGGTTCGATGAGGATGAATTTTTGGGAATTTAAACATTTTGTGAAGAATGTTCCGGCGTCAATCCATCCCTCTCACCTCACCTATTCTAGTGAAACCCTTTTCTAGTCCCCCAATTATCCCTGGAAGAGATGGTAAGAAAAAGGAAATATATCCAAATTCCACCCAAATTAGCTGCGAATATGCTTTTGGAGAGGCTGATACATGAACCTAGTATTTTTAAATTTATGAAACATATTTTCTCCAGAATTGCATCATATCTGAGAGATTCACACGAGAATGATATTCATAGGACGAATGAATGACTCAGGGTCAGTGGTGTGATATGTGATGAAATATCATTTCACAGAAAAGGAGTTCCTTGCCTGAAGGGGAAAATCGTATTGGATGGCTTCGGGATTCAGGAGGCTGGTTTGGATATACCAGGACTCATTGTACAAGAGGAACACATTGCCTCGGGAATTTCATATATCAATGACTCCTAGTTCGATGTTCTTTGTTGATTGAAATGTTCACCGATATGGAAAGATGGGAATGTCAATCAACCCCTTGACACGAGTAAGATTCTATCGCAAAATTGGTCAATACATGTCTCCCTTCTGGCACTTAACACTATAAACTCTACTGATTCTCGGTTCACCTTCATAATGATATAATATAACCTTTGTTTGACAACAGTTATGGAACTACCTGAATCTGCAAGAGCTGATAATCATGACTCCAGAAGTTCTCTTGAAATGACACAAATTCACTCCGTGTAACCAAAATGCAGGGCCTCACGAATAACTATCCTGGTCATTTTGTGTTACAGAAAATCTTATGGTAAGCAATCATCTTGAATATCCCAATGATAGCCTTGTACAAACCTGGAACAAAATCTTCAGCGGCCTAGTTCAGCGTTATTGAGATTTGACTATTCATAGCTGGAATGAATATTTCTCTACTACCTAATATGGCTGAAATCATCTCAGTGAATTCGGTTCCACTCACTATTACATCAGAGACCAGGAATTCTAACATATTGTAGAAATTTAACACCGGCTAATTCGATTAATTCTCTCGATTGGTTGGTGAACACAATGTTGTTAATTATACATGAGATTCATGACCATGTTGGCTTCAAAGTTTACCATTATACTTCTCTCTTCAAGGAGGGAATTACCATGAAAAACGTATCAGATATAGGATCCAATACGTTCCTAATTGAGTTTCTCATGCAAAAATCTGGACCGATAAAGCTGTAGCGAGGTACAAACTGGGAAGTTCTCTTTCCTATGCGTGTGGCGCAAATCTCATCCTCATTCCTATTGCATCGTCAAATCGGTTGCAACTAAAAGAAATGTATGAGTGAGTCATCATCATTCTGATCAGAAGGAATCTAATTAGTGGAACAATCAGCAGATGAAAAAGTTACCACTGAGCATCAGTAGTTACGATGAGATTGTATTTGAGATTCTCTTCATTTTTGGTGAGAAATATTACAGAGCAGCCCCACCGATTGTGGATGCTCCCAACTCCCAACAATAACAAGCCCAACTTCGTCTCGAAACTCAGCAGTAGATTCCCAGAGGTTGGGCAATAATGCCAAATGTGAATGAGGGGGAATCAATTCGACTGTGGGGTAAGAAGAGGTATGGAGAACGAACTAGTTATCTTACCCAGGAATTCCACTTACGAGCTCGTGGGCGAAGCTCGGATCACGTCTTTTCGCATCCAACAGCAATAGGTGCTCGCCAATCTCCGCACGATGCTGTTCAACAAAGAGAACTTTCCACCCTGCTGAAAATAATTCACTGGGATCCCACTGGGATCCCACTGGGACCTGAGCCTGGGAAAGTTCTAGACCAAAATAATTCCCGCGTAGAGCACTTACTTGCTAACCAGTGTGCAGATGAAGTCAAACGGCGAGACTGATTCTGATCCCAGATGTCTCGTTTGGAAGGAGTGACTCGTGATGGATGAGCTCGGCTCGAATTGGGAGAGATGGGTCATATGGAACCCCATGGGACCGGAATTTGGAGAAATTTCGATCGAGAGAACTCCGTGAGACATGGCCGTGTGGGTTTTCCGAGCAGTCATGGAGCAGGTCAAATGCTCTTCGATCACGCTGAGTTGAATGGAGTGGAGATGCCTCGATATGAACGACCCAAAGTAATGACAAGCAGGGATATGTATTCTTGATTTGATCAGGTAACAAAAAAACCGAGTTTGAACGGTGAGTGAGTCCTGGGATCTTATGGGACTTCGTTCTACGCAAGTCGAAGGGATTCAACCTCACTCTTCGATCTACCCGACTTTATTGAATATCATGAAAATAGCTTATTACAGTGTTTTCCCGACCTAATAGGATACGTAGAACGACTAAACGAGCCATTACGAACATAAACAGGCACGATCCATATGATAATGCTCCTCAGAATTGAATTTGCGTGTGCTCGTTTTGCAACTCCGGATTTTTTGATAGCAATTACTCAAGAAAGAAACGTGGTCAATGGGGAGGGGAAGTAGCCATAAGATTCAGCGCAATAGGAACTTGTTTCTCCTCAAATTCTATGATTTTCTCTTGATCAGATTCTTTCCTGGAGCCCGCTTTGTCGTATTTTTCGCGGTCGCTCCCATAAGCTCAATGTTCAAAACAGCCAATACATACCAACTTCTGATGCATGAATCTCCGGAACAAGGTGGTCAATTGTTCCAAAATTTTGCACGCGTATCCATCTACACGTGAATCACTTTCTCACAGAGTTTGGAAGCATTCCTCCGATGGAGATTTCTGGTGTACAACTATCTCAATCGTTTTGGTGTGTAGTAACCAAGTGATCTTCTTCGAATCTGACAGTGAGACATGATAATGTTGATGTACCATTCCATATTGAGGAGAATATTACTGCATAAACTCATCCATCTTGGATATCAGTTTGAAAGGGAATCTTGTGCTACTCACAATCTAAGAATTTGTCAGAAATCTGAATTCTGGCAACGCTCATGAATTCCAATAAAAGCGGAGATAAAGCTCCATGGGAATCATTGCCATTTCTACGCTTATATTGAACTCTTCAAACCCTCAGGCTGTATTGTGCAATAGAGTATATCGTTATAATATATAAATGATAACAAGATTCCAATTCCATTAATTTTCTGAACGGATGAAGTTATAGCCTCGTATTCATTCTTCAGCGCCATCGACTCTAGGGCTGCTCCTTGTCGGAAACTCCCAATTATCCTTTTTTCTTTCTTGAGCATGTTGGAATAACTGCCTCGTTTCTTCATTCACTTCTCAAATTCTCCCAGAAGCTAGAATCACAATGTTTCCCTGCTCTCTATGTCGAAATAAATTCTCAAGCATCAATCAGTATAACAGACATCAAATATCACACAAGGGAGTGTCAAATCACAGATTCGAATGTCTGCACACCGAGTGTCGAACAAGCTGCATAAGCTATACGAGTCCCGAAAACACCTGAATCGGACGCATTTTGGACCTCTGAACGAATCTTACAATTGCAAATATGAAAACTGTAGTCCCAAGTTCGAAAACTTGCTATCGTTCAAAAAACACCACCAATCTCATATGGCAAGAATTATTGTGAAACCTATCAGCTGCGGATTCTGTTCTGGGGAACAGTTTGAGACGGAAGATGTTCACAGAATACATATCAAAAGGTCTCATGGAGACATATTCCTTGGAGATTCTTCATCGCATGTTCTTCCTCAAAATGATGAGCCTCCATCACGGGACGGAGGTGATGATTTTAGTTTGCCAGGTCCCATATTGTTTTCTGCGAATGAGCTCCACGTTGACCCACAAATAGTAGAAGTCACACATAATCTATTTGAGGACAATGCGAATCATGATCCTGACATGAGTGATAAGTCTCGAATCTCTATTTGCGATGACAGTGAGTTAACTGACATTGAACGAATATATTTGAGAACGTATCTACAATTGGAAACTGAGTATAATGCAACCGAGCCGTTGATTCAAGATGTTGTGAATACAACATCGGCAGTCCATAAGGAGTGCGATGAGATGTTTCATCCTTTATTAGCACAAAGTACTCTACCTGAGCACGATAAGGGTTTTGTCCGAAGTCTATTGGACCAATCGTTCAGGCAAATAACGAATGCTCATGATCTCAAAAGAGGCCCTTCACGCAGCAATCACACTAGGCATAAATTGTATCGGTCTTATCCGAAGTATAACAAGCCAGCAAGAGTGAAACTCCTTGATTCAGCCGGTCATTACACAGGATGTCATTATTCTTATGTTCCGGTTCATAAAACTTTGAGATTGGTTCTGGGAGATGAAGACGTGCAAGGAATAATCGACGATAAAGATCGTGACCCAGACGATGATGGTCTTTTTGATGTGACCATTGGAGAAGTATAGAACAATAATGTTTTCTACAAAGTCAGTATAGGTGGCTTGATAGTCATCATTCTCCAAAACGTTATGGAAGTCTGCGATCCACTCGCCTCTGCCAAGACCAAATACAAAATTTGCGATGTGTACATGACGTTGGGTAATTTACCTGCTCACCTTCGGTCTAAAATCAATAACATCGAACTCGTTTTGCTTTGTTTCGACAAGTATATGAATGAATTTGGATGGAATCAGATACTCCATGGATTTCAGACAGATATGAGAGTCTTGGAAACAGACAGCATATCATACTTCCCTGTATCTAGTACAGTTCAGACTCGAAAAGGAACTTTAGAAGCTGGTGTCGGAGAAAATTTAGGAAGCCATGATATTGGTGGCTTTGCTAAAAATTTCAGCCCTGTTCAATTTTTTTCTCGTCATTGTGAGTCATTTTTGGAAGAACTCCGTGAGGAGGGTTTCATTTTGAAGCCTATGCAATCTATTGGAAGTTACAATGAAGATGCAGATGTCGCTGTAAGAACTGGTGAAATTCATGAGGGACTCAGATGTCATTCGGCTTCGAATAAGTTGAGCTACTATCATGTGCAAAAACCAGGGCTCCCACCATGCATAGCCCATGATGTTTTCGAAGGTGTAAGACCTGCTGACTTCTATCTTGCTATCAATTATTTTGTGAAAACTAAAAAGTGAATCAAATTAGGGGTCCTGAACTACTGATTGAATCATGTTCCATTGGCTTCGGCATCGCGTTTGGACTTGCCCACAATCAAAAATACGTCGATAAGTGAAAAGCTAGCGGGTGATGCCAGTCAAATGAGATATCTGATAATGATCTTGCCCCTTGCTATTGCTGACAGAATCAGAGATTTTGAGGACGATGTTTGGCAAATGGTGTTGAAATTGCGCGAAGTTTGCGATCCTCTCTGTTCTCCATCTCTGTCAAAGAGCCAAGTGGTTCTCCTTATTGATGCAATAATTTCCTATATAACATTGAGGAGCGGATTTCCCACACGTTTCATTCCGGGCCAAACATGGTTTTCTTCAACGTTATTTCGAGCTTATCTTCAAATTTGATCCACTCAAACACCATTGGACGTCGCGTTTCGAGGCCAAACATAAACCATTCAAAGATATAGTGAAGTACTGTAAGAACTACAAAGATGTAACTATGACTTTGGCCGATAGGCATGAACTCGAACAATCTGCTTTAGTTAAAAAGTACGATGATCGAGCTACTCCAACAAATCTAATCAGCTCCTCTCGCGAGAGCGTTCAGAAACTAACAAAATCAATGCCAGTGGATGGATTTACTAATGAACAAGATTTCGAGTACGTTTGCAGAGAAGTAAGTTTCGGAGGTGTCCGGTTTGCAGAGGAAATGTTCGTCTGTGTTGGTACAGATGTTTATGGAAATTTTTCGCTTCGCCAGATCTCAGTGATTTTGATGAACTCCTTTGAGAAAAGCATATGCTTTATTGGTAGTACCGTCGCAATCGAGTATAATTCTTTTGTGGGTGTTCATGGAGGATCACTTGTTGAGCCTCATCCTAAAGGGGCATACGTCGTTTGTTTCCCTTGCTCATCCTTGATTTCTCCTGACCCATTTATTCAGTCTTTCATCCTGTCAAGGGAAGTTAATGTTTCTGAATACGCCACTACGAGAAAGATGCGCAATTCCAGTGAGTATCCGTATTTTTGCTTCCTAAACAGGTAAGGTGATGTTATTTTCCTCTCAACATTAGCAAAAGACCTCATGAATGATTCTTTACCGTGTGAATGAGTTTCTCCATTGATAAGCATAGCGATTTGCGCCTCCACCGCACATTATTCCAACACGTGGCCTTCCGAATGGAGTGCTCAATACTGGGTCGGGACAGTTCCGCATTTTTGTCTTCACTTTACATCCCGCGGTAAACTGAAAAATGCTGCCTGTGATGCATGCGGTATAACGCAGGATCAACTGGTATCAGCGGGACCAAAAGATAGACGGACGGGTCGATATCAATGTTTGAGACGAACGCGAGGCAAAGTTCCCCGCGGAGTCTCCCACGCCGCGCTCACCAAAGTTGCGCGTGACCGTGCGTCATGAATAAACGAGCTCAAAGCGCATACATGGTAGACAGCGATATCTATTACATATCATATGAGGACGTCCACGTCAAATCCGGGAAGTTTCTGCACGACATTTTTTTTCGCCTCGCAAAGTTTTTCGAACGGTTAGATATATTGAAACATAATTTTAGCAATTTTTATTGGGCCGAAAAAAAATTTTTTGCCTAGGCGTAAATAATTGACTTCACCAAAAAACCCAGAAATAAAACTATGCTTCAGTATTTTGCTTATAACTTTTCTCCTTCTCAACCGAATTGAATTTTCCAAAAATCATCTAAAAGGTAATTAAAAAACCTATCATTTACGTGGTTTTGAGAAGTTCTTCAAGCCCTCCACATGGTCTCAGAGTCCAAAATACATGGAAATAATGTTTTGCAAAATAACTTTTTTGACCACCCCTCAAAAAATTGAAATAAAAATTTTTTTCAATTTGTCAGTTAGTAATCTAACTACAACGAAATTTTCATCCATTTTTTGGGGGTTTGGAGCTCGTGGCATGCGTTTTAGTACGATTTCAAAGTCAAAAAATGGCTAAAACGCGTTTTTCTCCCTCAAATCTTCCTGAA
>JAPYYZ010005075.1:0-21604 GCA_030522705.1 Eretmocerus eremicus
GACATCCTCAACAGTTTATAATATTTATGTTTCTATTACGTTAATATGTATTACGATTTCTAGTATTTACGTTGCTGAGGCTTACTGTACATTGACAGCATCGACGAAATAAATACCAAGAGAGTGGTCGATTTTTGCTCATCATGAATTGGATCGGTCTTCTCTCTTGAAGTAGAAAATATAAGACATTCCCCGAAAATAAGGCCTCCCCCAAATATAGGGCGTCTCATCGAGGCCAAAAAAGCTATAAGACATGTCTTATGTTATAGGCAAAACACGGTACGTAAGATAGGCATAATTTGACTCGAAAATTTTAGAATGAATCTGCCAGAGTCCATTCTGAAAGATACTTGATAAACTCTAAGATTGTCTGAAGTATGCCAAGATATTTTGCGGTCAGCAAAAGTTACAGAGCCATATGCTATATAGACGCGTACGCGAGGGTGGTTTTCTATGGGTTCACGCTTCCCCGACCTCACAAAAATAGCTTTTTTGAACTACTCAAACAGTTCAGCTACACTTGATTACAATTAGGCGTGCATTTGCCCGTTTTAAATTTTTGCATAAGAACGATGAACTGAGATACATTACAAAATATTGAAATACGTCAAAGTTAGGAGTTTCCAAAAAAAATCAGTGAGCTTCAATGGGCTCACGGTCCTTACTTTTCATGGCCACGAATGTCACGTTTGAGTGGGCGCAAAATGAGAACTTGGGTCTCAAAAGCGAGAAATACGCGACACAGAAATAAGCTAATCAAATCCAGCCATCAATCAAGAAACTCAACGTAAGCCTGTCACAAGTCGTGCATCTCCATTTCAGTCTTAAATAGTCACCCAAGGAATGTCACGCGCACGTGCGTTGTCCATATCGCGCTCAAAATAATTATCAAAACCTCAAGCTCATATTGAGGATTAATACTACGATGGGAGGAGAGGATCAACTTGATTGATCGTTCTTTGCATAAGATGATTGCGGGTTGACTTCACGATGACTCAAGTTTGTCATCTATAGCCCCTAAATTACGATGCTCACCGTAAGTTTGCTTTCACAAGAATTAATGTACATAGTTCAAGTAATACTTGATTCTGAAAACATAGCTCAGCAGTAAAAATCCTCGGATCAGCCATTGTAAATGTTATTAGCTCGACTCTTTAAAACGACTGTGGATGAGATTTTTGGGGAAACTCCAGTAAGAACTTTCATATATTTATTTTTCATCTAGTTCCCAGTGCACTCTCGCTAACGATTTGAAAATAAAATTCGCGATCGTTCATTCAGCGCTCGCTGCGAGCGCGATAGCTCAAATAATGAATGACTCGGAGTAAACTGACACTATCAACAGACAGAAAACTTTGTAGTAATTTCATCTGTGTTGCGTAACTGTTTTCGATGCAAGCGCATAGGCTGCTTCGGTATTACTTATACTCATATCTCTCGAGTTTGATCATTCGTCGCGAAGCTCGTTCGCGCGTCGCATTGAAAAGTATCGCGCGTAGTCGAGGAAATGAATGGCTGAAACGGCGCGACTCATCATCTTTCATTGACGAGAAAGGAAGTGGAGGAGTATTTTTCAATGAACGAGACCCAAGATCATTGAGGATGTCGATTGCGCAACTCATTCATTGAAAAATTCTTCATAGATGAGCTTCCTTTACGCTCGGGGCGGCTTATCGTTGCAACAACACCGGCTTATCGGAGCAAATACAATTTCTTTCCTCATTCACACGATGCCCTCCCTTTATCTCGAACAATTCATGCGACTCGCGCTTGCGTAATCGAATTTTCCCCGTTCCCGAGCAAAACTCGCGTCACTATTTACACCGATATAATGCCATTTTCAACATCCGCCTGTCCAAAATACTCTCATCTACATACGTACATACTTACACGCTCGCTCTTGAGAAGCGTCAAGTTCATTTGCCCCTCATTTTAGGCGGCTCGAAGCTTGTTTTCGTGCCGCATCCGCACGGCCTCGGAGTATTTTTCACACGTCCCACACGTGAATACGGATTTCTTTTTCGCTCGCGCCCAATGATCGTACTCATCGTCGTTATCGAAATGTCGACCTTGCCCTCGCGTATGTCCTTTTTCGGACGTTTTATGTAAAACTGTTGGGCATGGAATTATATATTGAGTGTGAGTTGACGTCACACGTCACAATCAGTATCAATCAGAGCAGTGAATGGGTGTATACGCATCGAAATAAATGTCGCCAATTATACCCCGGCGGTATGTACGCCCACGTTGAATTCGGGGAAACTTCGAAATGTCGAGCGTGAGTAGCGTGACATTTGTCACTGAAGTTCGACTTGACGAGAAATTCTTGGAAAATATAAAGTTTTGATAGGGAAAAGAGATCATAATCGATTTTAGGAATGGAAATTTAATCAGCGATTGAAATTTCATCTAAAATTCAATATTATTGCTGTAAAGTTACTGTCAGACTACGAATATCAATTTATAGACAGTGTGCATTCGCAAACTGTTCTTTAAGATTTTTTTCGTGTAATCGTGATTAAAATCGATGTTGTGCCAATAAATTATAATAAAGATACTTACTTCATATCCCAATGTATTTCAAATCCTCTTTGATTGGTAAGAGCTATACACTTGAGTGGAATCAACGTGATCGAGAATCCCGAAAAAATTCGTTACAAGCGCTCAATTCAAGCCGTGAGCTTGATAGAGTACTCACTATCAATTTATGTAGGGTAAATCACTATCATTTGGCTGCTTGTATAGGAAGAAAAAATTTTACAGACCATCCGAAATGCAGTTGTGACAATGGTAATGAAACTAAGAATCTCAACCATGTACTATGGCAGTGTCCAAATTATGATCTCGAGAGAAAGAATGTATCTTTCGATGACAGTACAAACTTAGATCGCAAACCTACTGTCTCACATAAGCAAAAAAATTCACACCCTGTTTAAAGAGTACATTGATTTCATTTGGGGGGGCTTGTGCCCAATATCAGCTCAAACGTTGCCCAATATCGTTCCAAAATTTGGGCCGGTATTGATCTCCAAAAACCACGAGGCCTGTACAGTAGTGTTCTAAAAATTTTTTTCACATCTAGTTTCAAGTTATATTTTTAGACCCGGAAACGCACTTAGGCCCGAAAGCGCTCGCGAAAGCGTCCAATATAGCCCCACTCTTCCCTATCTATCGCGCGGTCTCTCTTGCAGAGCCGATTCGCACTGTAAAAAGAAATTCTTGAAATCAGATCACATTCGTGCTGAAATCTTGATAAGGCACGACTCAGCAAATACTTATAGCAAAGTAAGTGTAGGGGCGTGTCGGAGTCCGGGTATGAAATGGAAGTAAGAAATGCTCTTTTGACTCCAGAGCACTTGATTTTTCATACTTCCCACAGAGTTCTCTTGGGGATGATGTGGAAAATTAAATAGGATATTTAATTTTCGGAAAATTTAAGTAAAAGAGTCAGCAAGTCTACAATGATCCGACTTTAATATTTTCTTTTTACACTGCGACGACGCGGCGAAAAGAGCGGTGAGCCTGTGGGCTGTGCAGAGTGAGTACTTGCGCACAAAGCTCGCCATTCATGCCGGGATCGGCGCGGAGACGGGCACCAGAGGAGAGGAGGGCAGTCCTTCCGTCCCCTATCCGATGTATAGATGCGTCTAACGGCTGCATCACGACATATCGCGGCCTCTCGTGTTCGCTAAAATGTGTGCGTGCGTAATATGTATGAGCGGTTATCCCACGTATGTACACGTGCGGATGTACCCGCACATATAGCGTCACCGCAGCCGCCGCCGCCGCACCCGTTCTTCGTTTTCCGTTGCCTCCGCGACCTGAGATTCTCAAATCTGCATGCGGACTCTGCGCGAATGCGACGCGAAGCTGGACCACCAATCGGGGCGGATGATTTTTTCCCCAGAGCTTGAACTTATCTATCCAATGGTGTATTCTGATCGGTTTGACCGCGACTTAATACTCTATGCGATACTGAGTTTCACCAGTGTCCAGAGACCGTTTTCGACCTAGCCGCATTCGATGGCAAGCGTGTTATTTATTGAGTGAAAGAATGAGCATCTTAATTTCTACTGCTCTACATCGCCAAAAGAGAGCCCAAGTACGGGCTTTTCAATCTGGGGTAACATTGTAGATTGGGCTACAACTTCAAGAATCGTCTCTTTTTTCTATGTCGGAAGATGATTATCCCAACGCTCAAGCGTTTTCAAGCTGCGTTTTGAGACGTAGATGTCGTAGGCAACATTTTTATACCTTTTTCCAAAGCTGATTCCGTATAGGCTGCAGCTCGAAAACGCTTGAGCGCCAGACTTTGTGGCTTTGAATACAGTTCCAGACGGTTCCCAATGTTTCAGTCAAAACCACGATATTGGAGAGCAAACCGTATCCTACTTCGAAATTGATGAACGCGGTATTCCGATTTCTACATTGCTCTTCTCTATTTATAGTGAAGTTTGAAATCAGTACCACGGTCCGAGGTTGAGTACGACCATCCGCTCCGGTGCTCAGCTGCACGAGTGTAAATCGTAAAGCATCAATAGATATCTGGAATGATGAAGCGGCATAAAAGAGTTTGATTATGCGGGCTCTCGTGCACATCTGCACGTCTGCAAGAGCGATATCAATAGTACTTATTCTGCAGCATCCATTCCGTGTATCGCAATCGCTCGACCGGACGGAAGCTCGCGCGATAAGCTCCGGCACCTTAATAAAAATCGCATTGCATCTCCAACACTGTACTCGTCGTGAGCAACAGCAAACACAAGGATATTGTGATCGAGAGGGAGTGTAGAGATTCCGCAAACTCAATCTGTCTGCGCAGACATTGTTTTAAAAAATTTTGGAAAATTTAATCTTAAAAGTTTCTCAAGATGGCTTTGGACAGCGACATTTTTCAGACCCTCAACCTATCTTGTCGTAACAAAATTGTCTGGAAAACGTGAACGGTTATAATATTCCAAGCTTGAATGGAAATGTTTTGGGCTTATAATGATTATATTTTGAAGAAAAAAAAATGTGACTATCCGAGCACAAGTCGTCCATATAAAAAAGAACTTCATTCGATCTCACATCAAACTCAATGACAGTTTTGCTCGCAGTTTTGAGAATCCAAGGAAAAGAATAGAAGTTTTTGTAAGAACGGCAATCATCGAGCCACAGAGTTTTGCCGTTATTTATGTCTGCGTTATATTTGTCACCAACTTACAGTAAATGTTTGAGTGAAACGATGACACGTCTTCATCAAAATGAAATTGAAATCAGAGTTATGATTGGTGGGAGCTTGTTATAATCTCAATTTCCCTCTCATTATGATACAGACAAAACGTCTCCGGTTTCGTGGGAAACCGTTCAGAAACGTTTCAGGTACATTTGTTCGCTAGTGGGAAACAATAGTGACGGATAATTTGCAGCAACTATTATTGCTTTGTGCGGGAGTGATTTGCCCCACCTAATGTTTGATGTTTCTGCATGTGTCGTATTAGTGCTGCTGGTAGCAGAGCAGTTTTGTCAGAATTTCTCTGAATCAATTGATCTGTATTCTCGACCAATTGTAACAAAAAAAGTGTATCAAGGGTTAAATCTCAGGCATTGCTTATTCCATAAAAACCTCAATCTAGCGATAACCATCTGGAAAATTCTTTCACCTTTTATCCCCTCCTGATATACCGTAGTTTTATACTGGCCACCTTGTAACTTCGGTCCTATTTATTGTGGAACATTTCGCGGTAGCTTTTGAAATCTCTGCAGTAATTTTAACTCGACTTTTAAAAACTCTCAATCTGTGCTTTAGTACTCGTAAAATACTGTTAGATCATTACCAGAACTAAAGGTCACCCCAACTTACCCTGCGCTATTCAAATCACGCCTATATCTTTCATCCCCGGTATATACCGCAATGACACGCTGAACTATCTCTCAATTTTCTTTTCAAACTACCGAGAACATGGAACTTTCCGTTATTCCGATTCATAAGAGTTTCTAACACAATAGCCTTCATTTTTCCACAGTGAAATTATAAGAATTATATTTCCAAAAATGCTAATTTTATAATTTCAACGTCTAAAGGTTAAATATGAAAATCACATTGAGCACCTCATTTCGCTTTGTTCATCTGCAAAAATATGATCACTATTCGAGCAAAGTATGCTAGAGACTGACTGCGTTGATATCTATCTCAAAATAATCATCAAAATAAATAAAAAATTTAGTAAAATGGACATGTGTCGATCCCTCGAGTCGAAAATGTGAATCAGTCAATGACGCGAGGGCATCATAGAAATCTTGCTTACCGATGATTTGAGCACGCAAGGCGGAGCATGCGCACAGGTTCAGTCTTTTTCAGTTCTTTGCGCTCAAGCCAAGATGGTGAGTTGTAAATGTGGAATTTATCTTTCCTATAATCCGTAATATTCTACCGCATCCTCGTCTCTGCAAAGTAAAAAATGGTATAAACAGTCCAGCGTGACCCGTGACTCAAGTCTCCGGCGATATTTAGTCTGCACTAATAATGTTAAATGTGCTAAATAGCCCGGTTTTAACCTCTAAAAATACCTGTTGTTTATATGTTATTTTAAATATTTCAATCAAGATCTTGGCAATTTTCCGTCTCTTCTGACCGAATATTTGCGTGAAATGAACACTCGTAAATCTCAAATTGGGTTCGAATGGGTATCCGTGATTAAGGAGCTGTAGATTTTGATGGTTTTTTTGAATAGTAAATTTCATGTCTTTTTTTCGTTTTTATAATTACAGTCCACACATAAGAAGAAGACAAGGAAGCTTCGTGGGCACGTGAGCCACGGTCATGGACGTATTGGTGAGTACAAATCTACTGTTTTGGATTTGGATCCAATTGTTTCAGAATTTACACAATTTTGCAATCCTCACTTTGCTGTCAATTGTCCAGTTATACATACATTTTTTTGCATAACAAACTTTCTTGTTGAGGAATTCTTTGAAGTCATATTTTACGCTGCTATCACTAGTTGCATGCCTAAGCAGAAAGTTCAATAATGATTTGGAATGTTAGGCCATATGTTATGAATAGATCATCTTGAGCTTGTGAATGATTGTTATAATATTGATATATTATGTTCTGGTGATGATTTTGCTAGGTAAGCACAGAAAGCACTCAGGTGGTCGCGGTAATGCTGGTGGTATGCACCACCACAGAATCAACTTTGATAAATACCATCCTGGTTATTTCGGAAAGGTGAGATCAATCACGTGTAACTTTATCAATAATTCCGAATAAAATGATGAAACTGTCAAAGAGCTTTCACCGGCGAGCTGAACAACATTGAATGCAAAACTTATCTGACAAATGTATTTTTAAGAGCTATACATGTTATGAGATAAAATTGAATCTCATTATTCCTTCATTTTGCTTGACAGCTTGGTATGAGGAATTACCATCTGCGACGAAATACCAAATGGTGTCCAGCACTAAATTTGGACAAATTGTGGACCTTGGTATCTGAGCAGACTAGGCTCAAGTACAAGGATGCTAAGCCTGAAGGAAAAGTCCCAGTCATCGACTTGGTAAAAGCTGTGAGTACCTGTGATTTGTAACTATTGATGAGGATGTATGAAATCTAGAAAGCAGTTGTATAATAATTCTTGTCTTTTCACAGGGTTACTACAAACTTCTGGGTAAAGGAAGGTTACCCAAACAGCCAGTTATAGTCAAAGCCAAGTTTTTCAGTAAACAAGCAGAGGACAAAATCAAAGCAGTTGGTGGAGCTTGTGTGCTGAGTGCATAGGTTATTTTAAGGTGAGTCAACTTGCTAATCTCTATCTGTTCTAGTCCCAACTTTCATCTTATGGAGTAATCTGTATTGCTTGAAAGGGGCAAAAATCGATTTTCCTTTGCAACTGTAGCTTTCTTCATTGAATCCCAACATGAAAGGTCGGGTTTTGGTCAGAAAAATGAGAAAACTATGTATCCATGATGATTCCGAACGGGCGGACTGAATTAAGTTTATGACTTTTGTAGAATGTTCTACACTGACTTGATGGATGTAGTTTTCCCAATTTTTTTGGGTTGAAAAGTGAATGAATTAACGTTGAATTTCATTTCTGTTGCAGGTAATTGAACCTTCCATCTTCTCTTGTTTCTCGCCTCACGTCTGTTGAACCGTGAGTTGAACGATTTACTAGTTTGTAGCAACTATTATAATTTCCATCTGAGAATTGAAATGATGATACAGTACGGGCGGACTTAATAGTGCGTACAACACTTCTAATCGTGTAGATTGTACTTTTCTGATCATTGTTTCAATTCATCATTTTCATCAGGGAGGTTCTGGATACACTCCAATCAGTTTTTTTATGCTTTCAGGAAACTATCATCTACAAATGAGTATACAGCCCACATCTTTGTATGCAGCGTTTAATAATAAAGTTACAAAAAAACTAAAATCTTATTGGATCTATTCCCATACCTATGTCTTCATATTATAAAATTGATAAAGATACGTTCATTCATCTTGAACTAACCCATTCTTGGAGGAGGTGGAGGAATCGGCATACCGGGTGCCATCATTGGAGGGGGTACAGGATTAAACATGGGTGGTCTTGGAGGTGGAGGAGGTACAGGCATCATTGAGGGTGTCATTCCTGGCCTAATCAGTGGCACTGGTGGAGGTGGAACTTTACCTATCACAGGCTTATCGTTCTTGAAAGCAAATTGTAAGAAAAATTGTTTTGTATCTCTGTTCCAATGAGTCCAAAATTTACCTTCTGCTTTTTCAACTTCTCTACTTGGAACCTGGAAAACACGTACAAAAGTGATGATGTGTCATTTACAATATAGTTGGTAACATGCATTTTGATCCAATGTTCATAGTGTGATTTTAAGAAAGAATCATTAGAATAATTTTCAAGCATGGAAAGTAACTGTGAATCTCCACAACTTGAAATCAGTAGTTATTTCACACACTATTGTTGCACAGATTGTGAGATTGAACTAGCCGAGACATTGACAAATTTGGATGTTGATGTAATGACCTAAGACATTTCTACATTCCATACCTTGAATGCTATTGTTTCATATGGTTCTGCAGCAAATAATAGATACTGCCATTTACGATCCGGAGGCTCAACTCTCTGTTCGTAAGCTGACATAAATCTGTGCCGTGGTATGATGTTGTCAGCCACTTCAGGATAATCCACTTGGAAAAGTAAACTTTGTTGTCCCGTCTCAGGATCTCTTTGTTTAGTTACTCTGTAACCAGGGCGTCCAATTTTCACAAATTTTTTTGGTTCAACTCTGGGTTTTTCTGGAGCAAGAGTTTGTGGTGCTTCTTTTGCTTCTTTAGCAGCTCTCCTGGCCAAGTTAGCTTGATGTTTCTTTCCTTGTGTGTGAGCAAGATAACTTCCTTCATTATTATGAAGTGTCAGACACAATTTACATTCATAAGATCCCAAATGATTTTTCATAAAATAAGGATCCTTATTCAAGTCTATTGTTTCAAGAGCAAGCTGTCGGAGGCGCTCTCTTCTGTCACGGTTGCTCTCCGACCAAGAGGCAACGCCTCCTCCTCCAGTCTTTCCGCCAGGCCGATTTTGAAAGTCCATGTTTGCGAGTGATTACTTCCTGAAAATGAGATCATTATAATAAATAATCTTCATGACTTCAATAAGCAAGATCATATAGGTTATGTTTATGTTATCATTCATTCAATAAATTCTCTTTAATAGTCAATCATTAATTCAAATTCGGAGCAAGGCATGTTTTATCAATTTCTAAGACTATCCCCGAGGTACTACAATCAGGTTTCTTTCATACAAATTGTTCAAATGAGAAAAATATGAAATATGGAGCAGCATCGAAACCATAGCACGCACAAATTATTAGGTGGGAGAACTTACGAGTTTATGGAGATGAAGCGAGCAGCGTGCTCTATATCGATGTCTACCACTATCTATTCAACATATTTTGATTATAATTTGCCGAAATTGGAGCGAAATCAGCTCATGCAGATTCGCATCCAGTTGACTTGACGCTGACCGCACAAAACAGAAAACAACACGCATACGTTGAATTGAGCCAACCGAAATTTATTAATCGTCACGATAAATTATTCATAGTTTAATGGTTTTATGCAAGTTCAGTGTTGACATGATCTAACTCAACATGAAGGTGGAGAAATGTATAATGGCTAAATCTGTTGTCTCTGCTTCCTAATGGACGAAGCTTCCATCAGAAGAGGTTATTTAGTTAGTTTTAATTCATTTCCTCTCAAGAATTCAGACTATAGACTTCAGCGTGAAGTGAAAGATCAGTTTCTTTCTTCTCCATGGCTTTATATCAAAATTCTACAGTTGGAGATGAGCGAGAGACTCTGAATAATGATAGGCAGCGGTCAGTGATTTGCAAGCAAGTGTTGATCATCTCTTGTTCTGGTTTGTGTACAACAATGAAAGTTCTGACCCTTGCAATAAATAGTATCAGCTGATGACTTACAAGCAACTGCTTAGTAGTTTTGGTTTCTATGAGGGTATGGTTCTACAACTGACATGTGGTCGAGCAGCTCATTGTTGAGAAAAATCCAGCATTAGTAACAGATGTACTAGGAGGTGTTCATATTTGTTGGTGCAGCACCAGGAAGAAACTTGAATGAATTATCATCAATTTGAGCAGCTGTCGCCATGGAAAAGTACCCTCCCACTGCATCAGAAATATTTTCAAGTGCAAAATATGATGAAACTGATTCAAGAGATGATCAAGAAGATCAGAGAATTTATTTTGAATCTCATAGAGTTTCAACTGATACAAATTGTTGGTGGGTAAGAGATGGCGAAAAACCTGATCCAAGACAAAGATGGAGCTTTGGTTCGGACATATCCGTTGAGGCAGATGAAACTATTCAAAATCGTCTGTGTTGCTCACCAGCTGATGAATTTGATTCCACTATTAGTAGTGAAAATGAAGATTTAATTGTTAATTGCACAGATGAAGCCAATAGATCGCATGGGACTTATCCAGGAATCTCTTTAGTTAGTCCACCATCATTTAAAGAGGTAGATGATGTATGCAGTGATAATCAGGATGTTGATACTGCTGATGATGAGTTGATTGATTAATGAGTTGATTGATTACTCTAAAAGATACACCACTGATAGCTTATTGGGAAGTGCACAAAATAAGGGAGTTACTCAATCTCATCCACAAAAAAGTGAAAGCATTGCAAGAGCAGTAACCAGGCCTGTGGCAAGAAAGAACTCAGTGACTAACAGATCTAAGCTAGATTCTTACAGAGACTATGCCGAAACAGATCTAGATCAGCCAACTGATTACAGCTTGCGATATGCTGAAGAGGGTTTTGATGGAGAAAAAAGGAACAATACACATCTTGTGAGTGCCATTAAACTTGATTTGATTTTGATAGACATAATTTTTTCAATCTTTTTACATTGGCATCATGTTGCAAATCTAATGCCCAGCAAAATTTAATCTAATAAAATGTAAAATTCAGATTGCTATTGTTCAGGAAAAATTTTCAATTCTGATAGAGTCTCCAAATATGATTCTTTTGAAGTCAGTATTTGAGAAATTTATCAGTAACTCATTAGAGGAGAGAACTCTGAAAACTCAACTTGTTTTATTTTGTAGGGAAGATGCAAGGGCCTTTGAAACATTTCATGTTTCTCTGATATGTTGGTGGATGACTTCTCTTTCTCGCTTATTCAAATTTCTGAGTAGAGTGACAGCTCATCCAAGTTTTGTCATACCCAGCTTATTATTTTATTTTTTTCATTTTTAATACCCAGTTTATGTTTGTTGTTCTCAAATTATCATTTTTATCCTGCAATATTTGGCTTTAAAGATGGTAGTGGATGGTTATCTTATCCTTTTAATGTTTATTCATTGATGGAAATAGTTCATACTTTTCATATCTTCTATCATTTGCAGTGTACAAATGGTGCAGAAGACTATTTAAGAACTTATTACACTGAGGGCACTCCATATCAGACACCATCCAACTTTTCTGCTGCTACATCAGTGTCTGATCTCTCATCTCTTGATGGTGTCAGAGGAGAAACAGAGGAGGACCACCAATTAGAGCTACTGAAGAAAGACAAATCATCAAGATTGGTTGAACAAAAATTTGCTAAAGGCAACAAAGATCAAACGATACACAATTGTGCTATGAAACAACCAAAAAGTGTACTGACTCAAGCAATAAGAGATACAAGAAGTCAGAAATGTTGTGAAAAAAACTCAAAAAAGCTTTCCAGTTTACCTCCACCAGTGAAATATGAGAAAGAAAGAGAGATCAAACCTGTGGCTTATTTTCAGAATGAAAGTTCTGCTCAAGAAACTCCTTTAATGTATTCCAGATCCAGTTCTCTGGACTCCCTCAGTGATTTCGAACAAAATTTGTTTAATGATGATGGCAGTTCTGTCATTAGTGACTTTAGCCATAGAACTAGTGGGGCAGTTTCTCCCAGTGAGTTACCAGATTCTCCTACCCAACTTGTGCCACCAAGTCCAGCAAAATACAAGCAACAACTATGTGAACCCCATAATCGAAATTTCCAGAAGAGATCAGTGAGGTAAAGATAGTTTAAATTGAATCCACATCAAATTTTGTATTTCAAATAAATATTCAACATTTATATTAATTAAGGGAACCAATGCAAAAAACACCTACCCATCTACACTTGCAAAATGTTGGCAATCGTGATCAAGATGAATCAGATTCTAGAGCAATGCCAGCAATGAAACCAACAAGTATTTTTGAGGATGGACTACTTTCATTTAAGGAGGAATCAATACCAGTCAAATCTCACTCAAGTAGAGCTAGTGTATTAAGTGCCTTAACAATTGACGATGAACTAGGCAACAACAATGGATTTGATGACCAAGAAATCATGTGTAGGATTTCAGCCTTGAAAAACAAGACAGCGACCGTCAATCTATATCAGACTGATGAGTCAGTAAAAAATTATAAACAGAGTGTTGGAAAATCTGAAGAGCCATTTCAACACAAAAAGACTTCTAGCAGCTTTCAAGGTAAGAAGTCTTTTTGACCTTTTTGATACAGTGAAAGGAAAATGTTGATTTAGAAATTGATCGATACAGTCGTGACCAATCGTAACTATTTATCGCTCGTGCTGAGATTTAAATTATTGAAATAAATTATTCGGCTATACGAGCCAAATCCCTATCGTTGTCGGTAGATAAAACTGTTCATGACTCTCAAGCTGTACCACAGCCCTTTGAAATTTGATAAAACCCTCTAAATGTTTCATAGACGCACACATGCTGGAAATGGACGCATATATTATTGCGTTATTATTCTTTGTGTTTCAAGCGCATAAGAAACTTAATTCCTTGACCAGAGCTATTGTGATCGAAGGGGTATTGATTTACTTTTTTGCACCAAAAATTTTTGCTCGCGTGACCGAAAGTTGGTTTTGAGTTTCGGTTAAGACTAGGTTGTTGTAAATAATCCAAGAAAGCGTGATAATACTCAGTGAGTCAAATGATTGGAAGAATTGTGTTCATGCTTACCAGTTTCTTAAAATCGTAAATGGAATTATGTTAAAATAAGGGAATGACCCGTACAAATTAAGAAAAGGTGTACATACAAACGTGGAACGCCGTTACTTGAAACTTGCGGTGTACTTCATCGTAAATGCAGTTAATTATTGAATGCCACTTAGAAGAATTTGCAATTTTCAGGTCTCGAGAACAATTCATCGACAACGAATGGAAGAATAAGCTCCAAAATCAACGACGAATATGGCGGCTCTAATGGGATGCTGATGAACAAACAAGCGACGCAGTATACGCCTCGAGATCCGCGTGACGATCCAATCTCAGACTCGGACAAAATCAAGATCTTGAATCAGTATCAGACGAAGAGTCGGCCCAAACAAGGTCCTTTTTTAAAGAGCAATTCTATTTCTACAACTCCTTCATCTCAAAAAGTCAATCCCGAAGACCAAATGAAAATTTGCGACTCAACTCGTATCTATTGTACGGAAAATACTCCGACGTATATTTCTCCTTCTGGTTCATTTTCGAATCTTTCAGCTTTATCTATAATCAGTGGACCGGAAGAAAACTTTAGTTTTGAGCAGTTTAGGCTGCCCCGTGAACAGGAGAGGTTTGCGAGCCGAGAAGGCAGTTATTGTAGCGAAGAAGAAAAACCCAACTCCGATATTTGTGAGGACAACTACGAGGATGGTGCCTACGAAATTGAAGAGGAAAGCGAACATAGGATTGATGTTTCTCCATTTGATTCTCAGACGAATTTAGCTCAATTTACCTTGTTAAGTATTGAAGAAGAAAATGAAGAAGAAGAGGAAGAATTAGAGGCCAAGACTAACAAAAAAATTGTGAATTATAAGACTGATAATGTAGCCCCAGTTTCCGAGGAAAGAATTTACGATCGATTTTCGCAAAGCGACAACGATTATGTTGATGAAGAGGCTGTCTTGGAGGAATGCATTAAAACTGGCGCGACGAGGTTTGCTCGTCAGAATTTTCACTTGAAGAATAGATGATCCGCGATGTTTTTTCAAGTTGTGCTTGTTGATTTTATTTGAAAAATTTAGTCTTTGCTACGAATTATGTGATTAATCATGTATTATACATACGTATGTTATATGCTCACTGTATAAATCACTTCATGGAAAATAGATCTTAAATTTCATAAGAATAAGTGAGTGTTTGTTACCCGTTACTTACTTGAAGCAAAGATATTCTTGTCTCTAATGTAGAAGAGTCAAATGGAACTTTTGTTAGGGTTTAAACTTCGTGGAACAGCGATGCACAGCTTTCCGCTGTGTTTCACACAGATATTTTGAGATGTTAGACGAATCCTCCACGATTTGCAGTATTTTTTGAACCACAATTGCAAATAAGAAATATAAATTATCATCAAAGCCTGACAAAGACGCAGCTACCAACGAATATGCTACTAACAAGGGAAGGACCAGACCTCCGGGAGCTAAATCTTGCTGGAAATTTTTTTACACATTCTGTGAACTAATAAAAGATACCCGTATTTTTTTGTTTAGGTCAATGGGCCTCCCCTCAAAAATACAGTGAAAAACATTAACTTCGTTTATATAGGCCCATGTTGAAAAGTTGTATATGAGTGATTCCGCGGAAAGTGGGATTTTCTGCGTCCGAGGTTCGCACAAGCCTCCGCGACTTTCAATCTTTGCGGTTACAATTTTCTAGGGTGTATTCTATTGGTACGCAAATTTGAAGTTGGTTTTCGAGTGATTTTTAAAGCCTCTGTTTTTTATATTAGAGAATTAGGGGTCAAAATGTCAATTCCGTCCCCTGTCCAGAACACAATCTTCGCTATAGAAACCAGTACTCCCTATGCAAGGTCGCTAACCCCTATGCCCAATCATTATTTCAAATTCATTCACTCTTGACCTAGTCATTTCACCACTTTGCGAGTCAAAATTTGAAATTTAGCTTTTGTACGGGCAGACGACATTTAGTCCAGAGACTTGCACCAAAACTGCTGGTACAGCACTAATAACGGCGGCAAATGCGCAAATCGTCAATATGGCCCTTTATATCGGCCAAGTTATCATTGGAACACCCCAAAGGCTTGAATAAATGCGGTAGAGCGGCTCTAGAATCGAATCTGTGCAGTAGTAATTCCGTCCCCATGGTGTGCCGCTCCCCTGTAAACTCTATCGCTTGGTAAGACGCATTTTTTCGTAGTATCTGGTGGCATTAGGTGAAATATGTGCGGAAAAGAGTCCACGATTTGTCCCTGAGTTGTGAGAGCATTTTTTTGTCGAAATGTTAATTACGTCCCCCTCTCGGACCCATAAAATATGACGTAGTTTTCTCTGAGATTCGCCTTCGTCTACGTAACTCTGGATACTTGTTTTTGATGCCCAAACATGTCAGAATCAATTCTATTAACTACCCGAAACTTATTTGGGGCTGAAATAATTTTTTGACTCAAGTCACACCCGTGGACATTTTGGCCTCAAAAAATCCCACTTTCCGCGGAATCACTCATATATGGGTATACTCGCAATGCTAGAGTTCCTGTCTGTATCTTTGGAGGGGAGGCCCATTGGACAAAACAAAAAAATACGAGTATCATTTTATGGTTCAAAGAATGTGTGAAAAAATTTCCAGCAAGATTGGGCTTCCGGAGGTCTGGTCCTCTCCTTGTAAGTAACTTTAGTTGAGGACTTATTCTGGCCTTGGGCAGAAACGTCAGAACAGATATAATGGTAAGAAGAAATACTCAAAAAAGTCAGTGGGATCACAACAGTTCAGGGGTGAAAATTGAGGATGTTGAATGAACTAGCTTGTGACTGTATTTGATCAAATTTTGTAAAAATTGCTCGTCTAATTTCAAGGATCTTATTGATGTTGCGCACAAATTCAACTGTACGCGGTGTTGGGGGATCATACTTCACATGAGTTTTCATTTTCTTTACATAGTATCTTATTTTTGCCGAAATTTTGGAAAGAAATCAGTAATTTTGTCATGAAGTTATGCCACGTCGAGGAATACAATATACTTCCATCGGCTTATGACAAATTATGATTATGAAAAAGAAATTGGGAGAGGGGTGATTATTTCATCGCTTGTATATCAGAATCAGTATCCATCAAATTTTATTCCCGAAATACATTTTGTGCAACTATTCATGTTTCATGATTTTTGATATATAAGATTCTTCGAAAGATCTCAAATTGTAGCTCAAAGCACTTGCTTTTTGAAGGTAAACGTCGATTAAAGGCATGCATCGGCATGTGAGAAAAAAATTGCATATCTCGCTGTTAAAACTGGACTGAAGGTCGGAAAAAAATTCCGAGTGAGAGTCGGTTCTCATTGAATCAATTTGGATTTTATCCGAAAAATTTGAAGAGACCAAAGATTTTATTACAAAATTTATCGATTGAAACTCAACGATTACCCATCTAGTGTACTCAAATCATTCGAAACAAGAGAAGTGTCGGTATAAAAATATATAATGGTTTGGGCATAAAACTTGATTCCTAATCATTTATTTGAGTCTCACGAGAGACTGAAACAATTTCAAATATACTATATACAATTCCTTTCAATAAAAATATTTCAATTCCAAAATAATATTCTTTTGTATGAGAATAGTTTGAGAAAAAGGCTTGCACCCATTGCTTAGTACACTCATACACGTATAAATAAAATTTTACTAATATTCTTCTGTATCAAATAACATATGTATATATATCTAGCACTGTTTTGTAGATATAAAAGACGAGGCTATACAATACTCGGTGTGATTGTATTCCCATTAATTGAGGAGTGTTCTAATTTCTCTATGCATGTGACATAAATAATCAACATAACTTGGACTTCCATCAACTCCTCGATCCTCTACCAAAAACTGTCGCAAAACCATTTCCATTTTTTCACGTTGTCTCGTGAGGGTCAACTGGAATATAATTTTCAGCCGTCAATATTAATCGATGATTTACGAATAGTCACTAAGGGATATTTACTTACCCTCATGGAAAAACGTCTTTCACTTTGCACTTGCCCGACTATGTCCCTAATTCGTTTGTTGAGGGAGTTATCTACAACGGGAATCGTTGTCTTATCTGTGTCGATCTGTACAACAGACGCAACACCAAAGACTGCTTGGACCCATTGTGGATTCAGATTCAAACCGAACCACATAAACATGTGGATACCATTCTCTGCAATTTACAAAAATTGATTATGTACATTTCAGTAGTATACGATCCAGGGGATGCATTCATTCGATTCTTTCTCACCGAGTAGATACACTCCATTATCTTGGAATTTATCGATCGAGCATCGCAACATTGGGGGGAGTTCTGTGCTGGCAGGATCGACGTCATGTAAGGATATTAATCGAGGATATATATGAGCGACTGTCTCCGTGATCGGCATTGAGGACACAGCCATCATAACAAATGATTTCTGATCTACTGTTATACCGGCACCTGAGTAAGTTGAAAAACAAGTGTCATGTAACCGAGAGTTTGGAAGATCAACTTTTTTCAATATTGTAAGTTACCTCCAATAATTGCTTCACTCTTCAGTAGACTGTTAATGTAAAGAGGTAATAGTTTCATGCAGTCAGGAAGTATAAGCTGCCCTGCATTTGATGGAGAAGCACAATACTTTCTGTAGGCAGCTAAGATTGCTGCACATTTTGCATTCAGTGCATCTTTTATGGCTTTTTGAGATAATTCTACCAATTTAGACACACCTGCAACGCAAAAAAGATTGCTTACAACCATTTGCGGATGCCGATCAATTGAAAAATCAGCATTACTTACTCTGTTTCAAAAGGAAATTGATAATTGCATCTAAATCACAAGAACGATAAAGCTCTGCCATTTGCGATGAAGTTTTTAAGCTCAAATTTATCACACGCAGTCGTCTTATTCCACTGCAGGATGTGTACAGTAAAGCTGCTTGAATGTATACACCTTCTTCCTCGGCCAACTTATCGTCATGCTTAACTTCAATTGCAATTGCCTTGTCGCAATCAATACTGGCAAGCTCTATATCTGTTGTGTTGGACATGTATAGATGCCCATAGAAATCGGTTGGTCGGACACCAGTGGATGTGCGAACACGCATCACGGCATCAAACGCAATCGGTCTACTGATGTTATTAATTATGTCTGTTATGACTCTTTCTCCATCTAATTCAGCCTGTTGAGGTATGACGTAAAGATTATCATAAATTCGATTTCGATAAAATGTCAGAGGTTGTGTGACAAGAAAGTTCACGAATAATCAAAAATATCAATTGATAATCTCGAAAATATATCATATGAACTATACAAAAACGGAAGCTGGATGACAGAGATAAGATTCAGAATCATTCAATAATTTCTACTCACTTGGAAGTATGTGTATTTGTAGATTTCACCACCCGTGAGCCTACTAACTTGTCCTATGGTGGCCACGTCAATGTATGAGTTATTGAAAAGGAATAAATCAACACTGCATCCAGCGGTGACACACTCTTGTCCCAAGTTGCTGTAATAGTTTGTCTGAGGAGCTGAATAAAAGTGAAGTTGTCGATGAAATCATATACAATATATTTACGTTTCTTTTAGAGAAAAATGAGCTCTCGTTTTTTGTATACATAGACTCAATTATCTATCTATTCCACGAAAATTGAGAGTAGAAATTTAGAAATCGGAGAAGCTTTTTCATCGAAAATGGCCAACTTCGAGAATTTGAACGAACGTGATTGTCCGAAATTTGAATCCACATTATTTTTGTTATTCAATATAGTATTTTCAGACACAACGGTGTGTTTGGAGACTAATTTGAAAGAATTTTCAAAAATCTTGTTTCAGTCAAAAACATCTTGTAAGTTGATTGACTTGTGTCATACCGAGAACAGTCTTCTCTTTATCCGTGCCGAGTAGATTACGGTCGTCACGTTTTTTTAGTTTCCCAGGTGCTTCAGCAAGCGGTAATGTTGAATGGAATACCATAAGTTTCCCTGCACATTCAGAGGCCTGTAATAAGTGAAGCGTATTAAATCAACATGCTCTTCGAAGTTCTCATTGGTCCAAGTATGGTTTCTGTCTCTCGATTTTCTGCAAACATGGTAGGAATCTGGGCCATCAAACTATCAATGGTCGATTCGCACTCTTCTACGTCGCACAAGAAACCTTCTAACAGAGGCATGAAAACTTCTTCAACATCTCCTACGTACATCATTTGCGGTTGGGCAAGATTAGCTTTACAATTGTAGAAATGTATAGAAGTGCTATATGTGATGAAACCAATTTTCATGTTAGATTTCGTTTGACCAACGTCCACAGGCAAGTTACGGATTATCTGTTTCATTTGGGAACATAATAGATTTAGGAGGCCTGATTTAACGTTACTGTATGATACATCAATTACAAAAATTATTGCTGGTGGTTTTGGAAACTCGTTGTTCTGCAACAAAATGAGGTCGTGTTATCACATAAAAGTTAATTATCAAATGCTCGACTTTAGAACGATCATATTTTAAAACCTCTACTCACCTTACAATAATCCTTTGTTGCTACGTATTCATAAGTGCCCAACATTAATTCTGGTCTCTCGAAACGATCCATTCTTTGACCAGTATGATCCAAATGTTGGAAATACTCTTGTGGTACTATAATATTAAAGGCGTTAGTTATTCAGCACTCGCCAATGTAGTCGGTGGATGTGTGTTAATGTACTAAAATATATACCTTCACTTGTAGCTTTACAAAACACGCACTGAAATCGTCTACCAGCATCGACAAACTGCATGAATGGGCACATGTAAGCTTTACAACGAACGCATCGGATGGGGCCGATTTCTCCCATATCAACAATGGGAGGTTCAAATTCACCTTCCTCTACTTGCACCATAGGGTTTAAAATGATTGAAAACGGTATCTGAGTCTGAAAAAGAAATACAGATAACATTTCAGTTGAAATACAAGTGAACATGAAGGTGTCTGAGCGCTGAGATTTCAAAAATCGATGCATATTTGAGTTATTCGAACAACCACTCTGTGGCACTGTAGCGAGATTTCGTCAATTTTAAAATTTGCCTCTGCGCGGCGATTAAAAAGATTAAAAAGCAAAATAGATGAAGATGCATACGAGGAAGACCGGGCAAATCTCGGATGCATTGACGCTGAGCAGAGATACTTGATGCATACCAAGTATCGATTGATTTCCAGAGGGGACAATTGAACATCTTCTACTACATTAATTACTCACATTCTTCATCATATCAGCAGATGTTGGGACGGTGTACATGGATGATCTCATGAATCTCGGAGAAGCGTTTCCCTGATCATGGACGACAAATTTAGTCGTTACTAATGGAGGAACTAACCCTTTTTGATTCGTGATGAAGTCTTGACCTCTTAATCTTTGATCATCTTGGAATACTTGAATCTGTAAGAGTAGCAATAATAATCTTATTCAATTATATTCTAAAGAGCATGGTCGAGGGCATGTCGGAGCCGTGCACGAGGCGTCGAAAACGTTTTCCCCGGATTTCTAGAACAGTTTTTTGATTTGGCTCAAAAGCATTTGTTAAAACGATTTGCAATGTAGAATTATTATCTTGGGATTGATACAGATTTTCTTGGTCTGTCCAATTCAAAAATAGAAGTCGCAAATATACTATTTAAAAATTGATTAGATTAGGGTCTTTGGATGGAATATACGCGCCGTTTTTGGATCAGTAAATAGCACCAAGCTGAGTTGCACGTTTTCAACATCAGTGTAATCAATATTTGAATTCGATATCGATGCTATAGATGTAATAGATGCGGTTCTGAAGACTCACTAGGCATCTGATCAGGATCGAGTCTTTTATTTTGCTGAGCTTGAGGATTTGCCTGAAAGCCTCCTGGACCGCTTTGAAATCCACCCTGATATGGTCCAGTTTGGTTTCCAAACATGGGCTGTGAACAATTTATAAGATAGATCTTTTATGCAACACTTCATTTGGATATTGATAGTAATAATTTGCTCACAGATTGTCCAGGGCCATAATTTGGTTGCTGATGACCCTGATTCATGCCATATGGAAGATTATTCGGTTGTCCAGGAAGTGGAGGACCTGACAAACTCTGTCC
>JAPYYZ010005076.1:0-10029 GCA_030522705.1 Eretmocerus eremicus
CGGGGTGCAGCGGCGAGGGCGGCGCCGACGCGCTCAGCGCCTCCACGCTCGCGACCAGCAGCCCCGGCTCCGGCTCGGCGTCGTCGATCGAGGGGAAGCTCGCGCGCAGCCCGGCCGCGTCCCGCCCCGACGTCGTCCGCTGCTGCTGCTGCTGCTGCTGGGCCGCGCTCTCGGGGCCGCGGTTCTCGTACTCGGGGTCGGAGCGCGCGCCGCTCGCCGTCGCCGGGCTGGCTCGGCTGCCTGCAAGCAGAAGCCGCACGCTCGCTCATTTGCCCGGGTGGAGAGGCCGGTAAGGAGCGCGACGGGGTGCTACGAACCGGGACTGGCGGGGGCGCCGACGACGCCCGGGCTCTGCGGGCTGAGGGACGAGCGGCCGGCCGAGCTCTGGCTCACGTTGCCCCTGGAGGAGGAGCGCTTCTGCGCGTAGGGCGAGCCCCGGACGGACCTGACGCTGTCCTCGGCGAAGGGCAGGTCGAGCGTGTCCTTGCTGGAGGCGAGCGAGCCCGCGGAGACGCCGTCGAAGTCGTCGAAGCCGGCCTTGAGCGGCGCCTTGGACGAGTTGAGGTCGAGGAAGCCGATGCCCACGACGCCCGACTTGGACTTGTCGGAGAAGGGCTGCAGGCCAAAGTGGCCCGACGAGCCGTTCTTGACGCTCGCCACCGGCTCGAACGACGAGAACTCGCCAAAGTCCTGGCGCAGCGGCGAGTCCTCCTCGCCCTCGGGCTCCTCCTCGCGCAGATCCTGCAGCGTCACCAGCTCCAGGTCCCTGTAACGCGAAAAAACGACCAGTGTTGTTGGCCTGGCTCGCGCTCGGTCGAGTCAAGAGGGGGGCGACACTCACTTGTCGCAGCGCAGGAACTGCGAGTTGTTCTGGTTGCGGGCCTCGACGCCCTCCGGCGAGTGGTAGAAGCTGACCCGCTCGAAGGACTCGACGTCGATCTCGGGCAGCAGCATGTTGACGATGTCGATGAAGGTGGGTCTGCGCGTCGCCTTGTGGTTCCACGTCTGCCGCATGAGGATGTAGATCGAGTCGGGGCAGTTCTCCGGCCGCTCCATCACGCCGCCGTCCTTGACGTAGCGCAGCACCTGAACAGCGCGAAAAGAGAGACGGGGTGAGCGGGTCGCGAGAGAGCACGGACGGGGAGCTTTTTCGACGCGCGCGTGGTACCTGGTCGTTGGAGAGGCCCTGGTAGGGCTGCGAGGCGAGCGTGACCATCTCCCACAGCACGACGCCGTAGCTCCAGACGTCGGAGAAGCTCGTGAAGACGCCGTCCTTGAGGCTCTCCGGGGCCATCCAGCGGACGGGCAGCAGGCCCTTGGTGCCCTTGCGGTAGTAGTCGGTCTCGTAGACGTCCCTCGTCATACCAAAGTCGCCGATCTTGACGGTCAGGTCCTCCGCGACCATGCAGTTGCGCGCGGCGAGGTCGCGGTGCACGAACTTCTTGGCCGCGAGGTAGGCCATGCCGTCGGCTATCTCCGCGGCCATCTGCAGGATGCGTTTCAGCGTCGGCGGCTGCTGCGAAAAGTTCTCGCACACGTCCGGCCTGTGGCTGCGCAGGTACGTCTTCAGGTCGCCGTTCGTCATGAGCTCCATCACGACGAGGGTGGGCTGGCCCTGCGACACCACGCCCAACAGCCGCACCACGTGGTTCGTTTTGAAACCCCTGGAAGAGAAAAAGCGGAAAAGGGCATCAAGTACTGACTGAAAACTCCAAACCTCTTCTTATCCCGAGCAGAGGTAGTGATGCACGGCAGGAACATCATTGAGAGAGAGAGTTTCTTCATAGAAACTCAGGACTGGAACGTGCACTAGAGAAGACTCCACTGATACTACGATCATCTCATTCGGGCAATAGAACGCGCTCGAACGTTTTCGGATGGTGTTTTGAATACCTCGTCCTTATTGTAAACAAAAGATCTTAGAATGCTTCTCAACGGTGTGAAAGAATGCTACTGTTTGATAAAATCTGCTGAGCACCGAGATTTTTCAATGGAGTCTGGATTGCACTACGCCACTCGGCTGAACTTTGTCCCGATAACTCAAACAAAAATCTCCCGTAGTATTGTGGGATGTAAATCACAAAAGTTGAAGAAGATCGAAGTTGTACTGGTCAAAGGATGTTGGTTATAATTGTGATTGAATTATAATATCTAGTACACAGGTCTCATCTCAAAAAACAAAAAAAGGCTCTTAAAGATGGTTCAAGGTAATGTTTGTGGTAGATAAATCGAGTCAAATGATTTGGCACAGCCGAAAATTAGAGGGCAGGACAAAGGAGTGAGCTAGTTCCGAGTATTCGGTGGAGAAGAAACAGAAAAAGAGAACGGGAGGGTGAGCGAGGCAAAGCACTCACTTCATGACGGAGGCTTCGTTGAGGAACTCGATTCTCTCCCTGTCGGTGGCGTTCTCGTTGACCGTCTTGACGGCGCAGGGCATCTCCGGGACGCCCTTGATGACGTCGCGCGCGATGCCCTCGTAGACCATGCCGAAGGAGCCGTTGCCGAGCTCCTTGAGCAGCTGTATCTTCTTGCGCGGCACCTCCCACTCGTCGGGGATGTACGCGGTGCTGACGTACTCGGGGTTCACGGTCGCGATCAGCCGCATGCTCGGCACGTTGCGCATAAACTTCTTCTTGAAGACGTAGGCCAGGGTGAGGGCGAGCGCGATGCCCACGAGCAGCACCACGAACATTATCATCACCGCCTTCCACAAGGGCGTGCTGAGGTTCATGTCGGGCACGTAGAAGTAAAGAGGCGCGGTGTAGGCCCCGTTGCCGGCGAAGCTCACCGCTCGCACCCTCACCGAGTAGTTGCCCGGCGACAGGCTGCGCAGCACGTACGAAAGACCGTCCTCGACGAACTTGTCCCGCGTCGTGCACTCCGGCAGAGGCTTGGACTGAAAACAGACCCAGTTCAGTTGGAAAGACATTCTTTCAGGCGGAGGGGCGCGGACGTCCATCGCATCGTCCATGTAGACGCAATCGCGCCTTCATAGATCAATCAAGAATTACGCTCGGATTGACGTAAAATCTAGAGAATTTTTATCGGCTCACGAGTCGAGGTCGTTAGCGATATTCAAGGCAACGTTGTCAACTCAAATTTGGATTTCGTTTACAATTACGATGTCTGTAAGAAAATGAATCTGATTGATTTCATTCAAGAGAAATTGAATTTCGATAGCCGATGCGAAAAGATTTGAATTGGGTAAAAATTGAAAATCACGACGTTAGGCTTCGTCATTCCAAAGATTTGATCAGAGACAATCAGGAAGAGATTGAGTGGGACTGACAAGCAGGGCGATCATTCCAACCTTGTAGTGGACGTAGTACCTCTAATGAGGCGGTAATTATGAGAGAACAAGTTCGCGCTCGTTTTCGTACTCACATTGGGCACGTCGACCCTCTTGTATTCGATCTGATAGGTCACGATGATGCCGTTGGGCTTCAGCGGCTCCTCCCAAGTCAGCCTAAAGGACGAGCTGTCGTTGCCGGGCAGCTTTCCGAACTTGAAACTGCTGCTGGGTATGTCGTCGGCGTTTTCGAGCATCATTATCTGGGGCGTGCTCATCGCCTCGGACGAGCACTCGCTCTCCTGAGGGTTCGCCGTCTTGTTGCGGCAAGCCTGCACCTTTACGTTGTACTTGCCGTAGTGGCGCAGTTTATTTATCACCAGGGTAAGGTTGCTCGCCGGCACGTCGTACTCAAACTCCACCACCGTTCCGTTCGTTATTGTCTCCACCCTCTTCAAGCCGTTCTCTCCCGTGGTCACCGCCTTGCTTTCCAGACTGCTAATCGTCTTCTTACCGTCGCTCATCACGTCCTTGTCCTGTTCGAACGAGATATTAAACATTTTTGCAAAGTCACGATAGCGTTGTATCGAGAGTAGAGATATTTTGATGTGCTTGGATTGGAAGTGGCATAGTAACATAAAATTTGTGTGCCAGAGTATCTGATTCGAGCTCGCATCAAAGGTGGTAGCAACGAAACTCTGACATCCAATTATTTCGTTTTGCAGTAATTCATCGAGCTCGGAAACACATGCATCTTTTCTTTTGATTTCATGCTCGGAGCACGAGGTCTGAAGTTTCGATTGAGCATCTAATTAACGCCGACAACTTTGAATATAAATCAGGCGTTAAACAAGCGTATACTAGTAGGAACGGGTCTTCGCTCTCGCTCGCAATTGTCCATTCTACGAAGAATCTAGTGCCGTCTACGATCGAACTCTCATCAAGAAGTATAGACGCGAGGGACAAACCTGGTAGCTATCCATAGCTCGTTTGATTCTGACGGCCTCGAGCATGAAGCTAGTCGTGTCCCTCCGGAATCGGGCGGGGCCGCGTCTCACGTACACCTTGTTGTGGAGCGCGTCTTCGAAGGCGATCGAACTGTACACATCGGTTTCGGACTGAACGGCGTGGGGCTGTTTGGCTGGGAAGGTGCACGAGCCTGAATCCGTCTTTGGTTTATTTGCCTCGGCCTCTTGCTCGGCTCTCATCTTCTCCTCGGCCAATATCTCCTGCACCGACTTGGGTTCCTGGGGCTGCATCGCTGTTGGATCAATAGAAGATATTACTCATGCTTTCGGTCTTGGACGAAATAACATAGAACTTCGCGATGCTAGCTGAAATATTTCGCTGATAAAATTTTCCCTGTAGATTAGGGAACATAGCGCCATCTGTGATAGAGTAAGTTGAATATATTGTTCGTTCCTTTTTTTAAAGAACACATTTTCTATCAAACTCCCTCGATACACCCCTGCATTTGAACTCCGTAGACTGAAAGTGCATTGGCTCATGGTAAGTCGAAGGGAATCTGGTGCGATTTATGATAGTCAGCACACAAGGCTACGAATACGAGTGGTGAGTTGTTACGCCCTTGTAAATTGAATCCATTACTATTTTTTCAATTGACAACTCGGGCAGACACAACGATCTTTGCCTCATAATTCAAGAATCAACTGGAAAAAAAGGATGGGTCTACAATTTATGATTAGACAGGAGGCGAAGGAGCAAACTAATATTTGAAAATTTACAAATCGATAAGGAATGAGTCAATTTTACTGAAAATCAAGATTTCAAAGTCAAGACATCGGAAAAGAAGCGTCAAAGTGTATATCAATGATAGCGCGAGATCTATTTTGTTTCCAGGCCACGATAGCGCAATACGCATTTTTGTATCGGTAAGGAAACCCTCACATTTTACAAACCACAGTTGAATGAGTCCATCATTCCTCTTTGGAAGTCGGTGACTGTTATGACACCCGACCGATACTCCTTTGGAGTAAATTGTGGGTGATTGTAAAGAATAAAAGGGTAAAGTTACAAATTCCATTTATCACCGAAACGGGGTCAAGAAACAAAGCAGGAGAGGTGCTTACATATTTAAATGATCTTGCAAAGGAATGATGGTGATTTTTATCAACTTCAGCATTGAGTGGGGAGTGTCTGTTTGATATTCACAATAAAAGTACGCGTTTTAAAAGTCTCCTAGTTGGAATTTGAGAACTTTTTGAGGACAATATCGTTCTACCAACACTAGAAGATTAGATAGCAGATCAATCTTTTTGGATTATTTAATTGCTAAGCGCTTCTTTGAAACAGTCAGTAAATATATTAACGTCACAGCTCTCAGACTTGCGCGGCATTTGATGCTGGATATGCTGACAAGAGAAGAGTTTGATGTGAGAGCGCGATTCAGAATCATCGCCTGATCTGTTTTATTTATGAGGTGACCCAAACATCTTCGAATTTGGAGCATGGCAAAGTTGCCTTTACTGTAGCAGAGAGTCTTCGGCTGACCGTGTATTACATCTGTGATCATTACAGGCTCAAAATTCTGCAAACACTCCTCAAGAGCTCGCCATTTGCTTTCTCAAACTTTTTGTGGTATGGTTTCCAAAAAGAATTGGAAAAATCTGAATTGCTCGAGTGGTGTTTTCTCAAAATTTGCAAAAGTGGACTCATTTCACACCGTGGTTTGCTGGCGTATCCAATGTTGGTCTTTGAATATCTCGTAAAATGAAAGGCTCGACGATGAGAAATTCAAAGACAAGGGCTTACGTTCGTTGCAGTAGTTTCTCTGTTTGAGGTACTCCTCGTCGTAAACGTCGAGCTTGCCGACGATCTTGTAGTGCGTGAGCTCGCTGTTGGGCTGAGACGGGTGCAGCCAGCTGATGACGAGGCTGTCGCTGCTGTTGCTGTAGGTGATGAGCCGGCGCACGGGCGAGGGCACGCCCGGCTTCGTCTTGAAGTACACGAGCTTGCTCTGCGCCCCCGCGCGTTCCGTTGAAATCGTGTACGTCTTGACGTAGTACGCGTACTGCGTGAACGGATCCAGTTCCGCCAGAATCTCTTTTCGCCTGCGATAAGTAAAACATCAACAATCAGACTAGTGGCAAACTACGAACGAAATGCACCGTGAATCGACTCTTTCATTTTATGTCATGTCAAGTTATTGTTTTTTTGGGACTTGATGTGAGGGTTCGCGTTCATCGAATGAAACAGATATTTTTTTTGTTGAATGCTCCTTTCATGGGGGTTATCGGCTTCCACAGATTCGACTTGGTTAGGTTGTACTTCAAGCTGAGCACAAATGGGGCTGAACCTCCGTGTTAATCTAGATGGCAGCAAAAGCTAGTATGCCGGAATCTCAAATCAACCATTGTGAAATCCATTCCACAATAACGGCACCTCAGACCAAAGGTTTAGCTCCAAATGAGCGGGTCTCGTAAGACTTTACACAAACCATGTTTCACCGATTGGGCATCTGGCAAGAATCCCGTTGAAAAAGTTAATATGGTGCTTTCACGTGATGGATGGCACATAATAATTCCACATCGCGATGTTCAACTCACAACAGGACAATAATGTTAGCGTAAAATTTCCCAACAATAACTTGATATGGAATCCTTGTAGGGATACAAAGTTTGCAGGTAGTGTCCCCGCGTCATGTCAAGTATTCGTGTACCGGTCCTACACGATGGCACAATGTGATGTTTTGATGTTACGTCCCTGAGCCAGATCAACTTTCCATGTGATGCTCCCACCACTCGATCATAATATGTCATGTTCTAATGCAATGTCCCCATGTCATGTCAAGTTTCCATGTACCGTTCTCTACACGATGACACTTTGTGAGATTCTCATGAGATGTGCCTCTCTGTGGAACTTCTTCATATGACACTACGACTCCACGTATGGAGCTCGCCTAAGTACGTGACAAGAGATTATTTCATACCAATGATCATAATTCATGGGAACTTGACATGGGATCGGAACATAGAACGCTACATGGAAAGTTGACACGACATAGGGACATGATATTGGGAAATCACATGTCATTATTGTACAGCAAGCGGACATGGGAATTTGATACGACACGAGGGCATTACATCAGAATATCACACAGTACGATCGTCTAGGAACGTTACATGGAAACTTGACATGACATGGGCACATTGTATACAAACGTTATAAGTATAGGACGTTGCTACATCAGGTCCACGGCCTGTAGTGAGACAAACATCATGAAGTGGCGTCGCCAAGCAAGGCCACGCCGACTTTGAGAGGTTGGACTCGGTTAGGTTATACTGTGACGACGTTCGAGTTGTGTACACAAATGTGCAGGGTTTTGGCGTGCAAACGGTGTTCACATTGGGGGCTGGTGCTCAAAAGACTTTGGCGGCTTCGCTACTCACTGCTTGGGTTCGGCCTTGGCCTTGACTACGGCGCCGAGATCGCTGAACTTGCTCTTGGAGGTCTGCTCGTTGCCGAAGGGGGTGCCGGTGGTGGCGTCGACGTCGTACATGGTCCATCCGTCGCCGCCGCAGGCGTCGCGCGACTCGTACATGCTGACGTTGCGGTAGGGCGCCTTCTTGTAGAATACGACGTAGCCGAGGAGGGTGCGCATGTCGTGGTGCTGGAACGGCTCCCACACGATTATCGCCGCCTTCGACGTGACGTCCTGCACGTACGTGTTCATCTCGGTCACGTTGCACGGCACCTTGTCGCCGTTGCTCACCATCGACACGTCCTCCTCCTTGAACGGCTCCAGCCCCGTCTTCTCCCTCAGCGTCTCGAGCAGCTGCAAGCGGGCACGACGGCATACGTATTAACGCGCCTCTCTCTCACTCTCGCCAAGTAGCGAGGGACGGAGCACTTACCTGGGGGCAGAGCTTGGGGTTGAAGTGTATGGAGACGCGGGGCACCTTGACCGACTTGATGGACAGGGGCGGCCTGTTGTTCCAGTTCCACAGCTCCTGCAGGTTCTGGTTGTCGACGATTACGAGCGAGAACATGCCGCGCTCGAGCTGGCTGCCCCGGATCTCTGTGAGGTTCTTCAGGAAGTCGAGCGAGACTATGGGGAAGCTGCGCGTGATCCTGAGGAAGCCGTTTATCACCTCGATGCCGCTCAGGCTGGTCTCCAGCTCCTTCACCACGTTCTTGCCCTCGCGGATCATGATGTCGAGGTTGCCGTTTATGAAGGTGCAGCCCCTGAGCTTCTGCGCCGCGTCGAGGCTGTCCACCACCGAGCCCGCGCACTCCTTGAAGCAAGGGCCGTTGCACCTCTGGCACGACAGCGAGCCTGACAACAGAGCATGCTCACGGTCATCATCGACAATGCGTTTGCGTGGAAACGAGCGAGGTCATTGAAAAATAAGAGTGACTGCACTTTTGGAGACGAAAACGAGTTGTTTGTACCGTTGGATAGCTGGACAAATTCTGAATCTAGATGTGCAGTTGGATAAATCTTCAGAAATTCCAAGTGTTTCGTCAGAAAAAGCAAGCGCTGCGATCTTTTACAGAGGTCTACAAGTACGTAGTTGGCAAAGGATTTGTAAGAGCCCGCAGAAGCGTTACCATTGATTGGGATCTACTGCACCGGGAGACGCAGTTGCCTCAAGTCCCATTTCCAAAATCACAAAATGAGTAAAAAGAACCTTCAGATGATACTCGAGAGCGCGTCACGGTACGCACTTGATAGTTCAGGTGGCGACCACCTCGTACACGAGCACAAATCTGACGCGTTTGAAAAAGCGACTCGATAACTTCATGGTTTGCAAATCAAAGGCGAAAATCGGCCGTCTCCAACTCCGATCAGATATGGAATGAGCTTAAGCTTTTAATACTAAAAATTGCTGTGAATCAGCTCTCATCGCGTATCACTTAGGATTCTACATTGAGATTCGCGATGCCAACGGTTTGACTTCGTTCCGCATCTAATAAAGATCCCCGATTAGGTCGTTCATTTTGCCAGCTTTGGCGCTACCCAGTTGTTTCTCCGAATCGAGGCCAAAATTGTTTGCAAAACACCGTCAAAGTTTTCGTATACGGCGGCCGCAGCCTGAATCGACATATTACTTAGGGCATAGTATCGACGTGCAGTTGTCAAAATTTCTAAATCATGTTGTCAGAGTTTTTTCGGATGTGATCGCAAATAGATGTACAGGCAAACCCCGGTATTCGCGGCCCCGGTATTCGCGAACCCCGCTTATCCGCGGTTGGCCAATTGTAGACACGACCCGGTATTCGCGGGATCCAGCCTCGCTTATTCGCGGTTCAATGACGGGTGGTAAAATATTTTCTTGAAAGCATTTTTATTCTCCATGCTAATCACTTCAAATAATGTGCTCAACGGATATATCTGAGGCCAACGTTCAGATTGTTTGATGTTTTGGATCTAGTGTCTTGTGATTGGAAGGATAATCTCCTATTTGGATTATTTTTTACCCTGGTTTATAATATTTTTCTACAACTTTTTACTGTGTGAATATGGCTCAAACAGAAAAGGATTTTCCCCCAAAAGAGGGGATGGATATTGGTACCAAAATGAAAATATTAGATCTTCTGCAGAAAGAAGAAAAAGTTGGTAACTTTGCAAGGAGATATAAAGTTAATAAATCAACCACATCGAAGAAATTTTGGAGGATGCAGAGGGAAATCAAGCTGCCGAACAGAATATTGAGCGGAGCGCAGAATTGTCTCTGTCCATTAGAAATTTGTCTCAAATAATAAGCACAGTGCAAAAC
>JAPYYZ010005077.1:0-11786 GCA_030522705.1 Eretmocerus eremicus
GATCTTCACTTGACTATGCTACTCACAAAGACCTCTGATTGCATTTTTTTTCATCTCCAAAGAGGAAAGATGAGCAATCAGAGAATAAACCAATTTGATAAATAATGATATATAAATTGTTGGCAAAGTCTTCCTGATAGCTTGTACTTCTATTCATCTGCTTTTAATAACTATTCATATATATTGTTCATCTAACTTGGTTTAATTAAAAATTCATTTATGTGCATGTAGGTTTGATAAAGCTATCAGATGAGTCCAACCAATTGATGCTATTGCTAAGTACCGGTATTCAGAAAATCACTGAAGTTACCCATGAAGATTAACACTGAGAATCCGTCAATGTCTATCTCCTCTTCCAATTGCTGGGAGGCATGTTTTTAAATGAACATCAATTCAACGCAGTTTTACAATAGCTGCGCATAATTTAATTGTTGCAAAGATAACTGGAATCGGTTGTGATTCTTGTCTCAGCACTAGCTCTGAGGAGAATGGTTGGAATTTTGGTTGCACTGCTAGATTAACTTGACTTGCCTAGCCAGTAAACATAAAATGAACGCCTTGTTTGGAAGCAGAGCTGAAATATGCCACCTTATGTAAGTCAAAGTGGACAGGAAAGCATATCTAATCTGATCAAGGCGTCATTTGGAACTGTTTTACACATCAGAAGACAGCTCTATGCAATGAATATACGGTTGAGTTGGAGAAATCAACACTTTTTGATGATGATTGAGTCCCAGCAGCAACTCTAACATCCAGAATAATTGCACTAGAGAAGTGTGCCCCAAGAAACATATGTAAAGAATCATTTCAACTTTCCTTCTTCTTTCATCACGGTGGACAGTGCGCAGCATTGAGCATCATCATTCTACACTACTTGTGGAAGTTTCATTTGGGGAGAAATCATAGCCTGTTCATTACTCATATCATCTGAGGATTCTCCCGCCTAGCTCAACAGCAAGTACATGCGGAATGAATGACCCTCGCCAAGAGGGAGAGAGGAAGGGCAAAAGCGAGAGTAGCTATCCTTGATTGAATCAGATGTATAGAAAAGTAATAAGCTTTGAAAACACCTGGAAAATTCAACAAGCTGTGAATTTAGAAACCAAGGAATCATGAATGCAGTTTTTTAACTGTTTGAAATCATCAAGAGAGCTGAAATTGAACATCACAATCATAAACTGCATCCCAAATCCCGAGCAGCGCTGATTCCAATACCCAAGCACTCTGCATAGCAGAAGATAACCTTGCCCTTTGCTGACAGAAATTCTATGAGGGAAAGTGGAAGTTGACTCAAGTTGACGGGTAGACCCTCAAACCTGTTTTGAATGTTTTGCGCATGATGAGGGATCAGAGAGTATGGATCATTTTTGCATAGTGATGATTCCTTTCTGAAGGTCCTGATCATCAGCAAAACTATGAGACTGAAAAAAAAAAAAAATCTTGGCGCATGGGCTTATGATAATCCATCTCTGTTTCTCAATGCTGTTGTCTTACACATTTAAGAGCCGGATCATCTGAACAGGGACATTCATATTACTCTAGTGTTGGATAAAGAAGGGAGATATCCAATGAAGAATGAGAGTCTAAATCAAGTATTGAACAAATAATTCCTAGAGCCATAATTTTTCCAATTGTAGTTTACAAAACCACTAAAGAGCGTAAAAATGCCACTCCCTCTACATACCAATCTCGATGAAGGGAATGGCCGTTCCTGATGTTTCTTCAGTTCAGAACCTAAGCCAGCTCTCAAACTTCAGCATGCATATAAACATTATATGAAGATGCAAGAGATAAACACTTAGATTGAAGTGATGTATCAAGAATATACGCAAATGAATCTAAGACCTAGAGAGATCATTGCTACTATCAAGATATAACTGGACATTCACACAGCATCTGGAGATGACAAGTTACATCTCAATGCCTTCGACTAGTTATGGGAATATTCTTGCTGAAATATAATTAGGATCCACACAGTCACTTTTTATCATCACAATTCTTCGTATCTGGAAATGGGATGCAGTTATATATATATATATATATTTTTTTTGAGGCGCCACAACTGGTTGATTGGGAAATGATTTTGTATCAACCCAAGCACTCAGGGAAAACATCAAAAAGGTAGAAGTTTAAATGCACGTGGGCCCTTATACCACTTTTGAATTATACCACAATTCCTCTGAATGCATTTGAAAGTTCTTGAGAACATTGAGAGGCTGATTGGTCCAAAGACATGCAGCATAGGTAGCATTATCTCGATAATACTGTACAATAAAGAGGAATGATACGGCTGAGATGTGTCGTGAGCGGGAGACAGAGTCAATCGTGCTGTTCTTATTCAATCTTTGTTGATCAAATTCATTCATCGTTGCATGCATCACCATGCTGTCTGCTACAGCAGTCAGATGTATGGTCGATATAGTCATGGTCGATACAAGAATCGACTCATAAGTCGAGTCGAGTTCGAGTCGATTCGAGGAGTTGGAAGGAAAATCTTGACGGCAACTTGACGAAATCTCCGGGGAGAGTCGCAAAATTGTGATTCAAAATTCAAGCAAACAGATGGTTGCGGGTATGAAGTGAGGGCACATCAAGTTTGTTGATCATGAAAGGTACTTGGTATGATGGGAGAAACATACTCTTGTGTCCGCAATCCCGAAGATAACTCGAGTGCGAAAAAAGAGTCAGGTTAAAACGGCCCAACTTGGCGTATATAAGGCACGGCCGCCTTGCGCGCTATATAGGTCGTTCTCATCGGAGTTTTTTTTTTTGATACTCGCCAGCAAGGCTCTGCCGCGCCTTTTGATCGCATTCGGAGACTTTGGATGCCCTACTTGCGGTACACCTATAGCTACACTCACACACACACTCATACCTACGTACATCACTCATATGCGCAGCGCGATTTGGGTATGCATTATTATAAACTAATCGCGACAATATCCGTTGGTGTTCTCACGTCGGTATGCATCTTGCAACGATGAATGTGATACGGTCTGTTCCGCTGAGCAAATCGCGCATAGTATTGATGCAGCTGGGATTACTGCTCTGATCGCGATGTAAACAATCATCGCGCTATGATGAATTCAACGGTACGAATTGGATCGACGATCGGATGATTATCACGCGCACGAATCCCCTATTCGAGCCGTCGGCGTATATATCGCAACTATCGGCCGATCACACCTACACAAACGGCGGTCATGTGCGTGTGCACCGCGGTGAATTTCCCGCTCGGCGACAATGACAACAAAACCCGGCGCACGAATTCTGGACCTTGCCGACGGTGACGATGTAGTATATGCAGGTTATGATTGCGATTGCGCACTAAACACTGCCCACCACGTGTGGATTATTCGTTGGGCGCCATGTAATGGCGTCCACTTGAAATCGCACCACGCGTGTGGATTTTATGTTAGGCGTCATTTGTAACGGGGCAATGCACGACTGAGCTCACGGACACACGAGACTCTGGTGATCGGCGATGCGATTTTGTTAACTGCAGCTCGTACTCCTCGTGGTCGTCGTGTCTGCAAGCGGATCTACCTTTCATGACGGCTTCCTCGTGCCGAGCGGATGCGCATGATGTATATAGACGGAACGAGGGAAAATTCACGGAAAGAGGAGCCGAGCAATTGATTGAAAAACAATACATGGGGTTTATTCAGAGCAAAGTGAGATATAAGACGCTTCCAAGCGTTCGCGCTTCAGGTGCGGAAAATTCGCGAGAGAGAGAGAGAGAGAGAGAGAGAGCCACGCACGTCCCAACGGAAGAGAGAGACATTCTCGACGGGTACTCACAATATTCGCTCGCACACAATAAAACCTGTCCGTCACCCGCTCGCACGCCGTTCTGGAGCTAGCTCCTCGCGCTCCGGTCAGCTCGCCTGGCTCGTGACCTCGGAGATGACATCCTCGTTTGCCGTTCAAGGTGATGGTGGTCTCGGCCACAGCGATACCGCGTCGATGGTCGGGATACACGCCTCGAGAGAATCGGACGATGCGAGATTCTCCGTCATGAGCACTACGAGTCGCGGTCGGAATCACGCGAGGCGCGCCATATCAAGGCTGGAGCAACTCTCTCTTCACGCGCTTGGTCGCAAGAGACCCCGCTCTGGCGCTGCGCGCTGAACGGGTCTACTATTCGCCACGCTCTCGCATATTCTATCTCTCTTTCTCCCATACCTACATGTGCTCGACTCTCTCTCTGCTGCTATACGCCGTCACACCTTTAACAATCCATACATATTCAATGAAATCTATGTATATTGCCGAGGAGAGAGTGATGGGGACTATATCCCGTCACATTTGAAGAATCATTATTCTCGGTGGGAATATGTCTGAAAACTCTGGGGATCGAATGAGATCCACAAAAATATTTTCCGAGTCCTTCCCTAAAAAATGGGCCAGTTTTGAGATACAGATGGATTGAAGTGAGATTTTGAACCAGATTTTCTTATTCGTTCGTTGTACCTTCGATTAGGCAAAATCACCGCCACTGTTCAAAAAAAAATTCCATTTTCACTTCTGAGATTTAAGATCAAAATTTTCGATCAAATACTCATCTCATAGAGTAGTTTGACGCATTCTGAGCGGAAAGTTTCTCCTACCAGTTTTCACTGAAACGCATTGTTCCGGAGTTGTGAGCCATGCAAAGTCGGGAAAACCTCATTTTATGAATTAGATTTGTCGACTTTTCAAGGCACATGAATCCGAAACAATGCGTTTCAGCTAAAAATGGCGAGAGTAACTCTTCGCTCAAGATGCGTCTAACTGCTCTATTTTCGCACCAGAATCCCACCTGGCAACATGCGTCTCTATAATCGAGAGGATCTTACGGAGGAAACCTGAAAGCAGATTTGATAGAATATTCTTTCGAACAGAGTCGGTGATTTTGCCTAGTCGAAGGTACACCGGACGAATGAAAAATCTGGTTCAAAATCTCACTTTAATTCATCTGTATCTCAAAACTGACACATCTTTTAGGGAAGTACTCTCGGACCATCCTTCTAAATCTTTATGAGATCTACGAAATATTATTCGACATGTTTCTTCAAAAAAGCAGTATTCTCCAAGTTGGATGGAAAACCCGAAAAACTAGCCTGAAAGAACTTGTTGTTATTGTTCATTCATGCCAAGCCCTAACATTTCGACGATGATTCCCATGATTACCGATTACTGCGTGTGTCACCTATAATTTGAGCCCAAAATTGTCCTGTTGTGATGAAGTTAGCCACTTTCTCCTCTTCCGTGCATCTTTCCGGGGGCTGGTTGCAGTACTAATACGAGATGATTTAGTGGAGACCGGAATCGTTCTCACCTGTATCCAGAAGAAAAATTTCCTGCAGGACGATTTGAACTTCAACAGATAAACTTTCCCAGTCTCACACTGTGGTACGTGTTTGAACTCGCAATCATCTGGGAAGATTATCAAATCCTAAGGAATCAAATGACGAATGATGAGAGATGATAGTTGCACAGAGGAGAGCAAGAACAGGAGTTATGATCGCAGTATGAGTACGGAGGTCATGAGGATGCGCGACTCCGAATTATTGCTGACAGGAGGGGGTGTTGGATTTGTTGACCGAATTATGAGAGTCCGTGATATAGCAATTTGAGAGGTACACCTATATTAAAGGCATGTTGGAGCAGATAGTTTGAGTGAGAACCACCGCATACACATCTTTGGTTTTGATGACCTCTCGCAAACGAGTGAGCCATCAATCAATAAAGTCACTCGAAGGCTCAGAGCTCCTTATTCAAGGAAAAAAATGCGTCGTGACCGACTCCGACCAGATGAGGAATGAGCTCGCAATCTCGACACTACAAATCGATGTAAATACAACTCCAGCACTTGGCTCGATGCGTTAATACTGTGAATTGGAGTGTCTCCTAGTTCATTTTTCATCTGATCAGAGTCGGAGATAACGCATTTCGTTGCATAAATCGCGAACTTTGAGGCTGTCGAGCCATCTTTTCGAACTGAGGCTCCAACTCTTTACAAAACACCGCGAAAGATGAGTTTTTGTACGCGATGGCCACCGCACTATGGGAAATTCCAGTAATTTTTGTCCGTTTTGCTATTATCTTAAAAGCGGATTGATCTTTTTCAATGATTCAAAATGGATATCGCACCTTGAGACCTCTAGAGGTAGGGAGAATTACTGGGGATCCGATATGAACATATTCGCGATGAACAAATTAAGCAGCAAACAACCAAGTGTAGTCCCCCGTAGTGTGGTATACGCATGCCAAGCGTGTACTTTCGTACAAGACCCCCCGGACTGAGGCCCTCAATCAGCCTTTCACCTACGCTGCGTCAAAACTGATCAACTCTCTCGGAGACACCGACTTTGCGAACGATATCCCAGATTCGTTCAAGCACTCCCTCAGAGCTATACTCTTGAATCGCGACAAGACAAGTTAGTTGAGCGCTCTAAGAAACAGCATCTTGACCCAATCCCTCCTACCTTATCCGAGCGACTATCTCATCTAGGTCACGTATAGATCATCCCAGCGTTACTGAATATCTGATAGAGGATCTATTACATTATAAGTTGCCGCCACCTCTTTTGTATGTTCATATTTGATTCACCTGCACATCACACATGTATTGATCATATGATGATTATTCTGTATTATCCGGCCAGAAATTCATCCTGGGCAAATAGGGTTTACCCTCCGCCCACAATGAATCACTGATCAATTAATCAATCTCTCTCTCTCTCCCCTCTCTCTTTTCAACTATTTTTTCTCCATCCTAGAGAGGTGGAAAACGCTGTTATGCTTTGCCGAATCGCCGGCTATCCGGGAATGTCGGACTCCCGGGTCTTACGGTTCACCGGCTAAAAAACCGCTTCTCCGACTCACCATTCCGGTGGGGTACTACTATTTAGTATTACTTCCCGCCGGATGGTTTGTCCCGCATATTGGTGCGCTCTCTCAGTTGCCCGTCTTGATTCGTGGCGTCATGTCTGTCGTTTGTCTCTTCTTACTTCATTCTCCTTGGCGTCCTCTCCGCGTTCGGTCAAGCGTTGGCTTGGCACTGTGACGTCCCGTCTACGCTGACGGCCCAATCGATATACTTTTCGATTTTGTAATACCAGAAGCACGATGTGTCCACTTCCATAAAATTTGATTACACAAAAATCTATGTAAACCAGATCGGATGAGCTCTGCAGTTGTGACTGGGTAACGGAATCGAGTCACAAATGAGTGACTGGACGAGTAACTCAGGTTGAGTCACCTGAGTCACTCGTGTGGTTCCATTGGGTTCTGCAACTGATCAGTCTCCGTGGGTTTTCAATTGCTCACGCCTGTCCGCGAGAGTTAGTCCCAGAGACTAATTGAGCTCTCCGGAAACTCTGAGCCTGTCAAATTCGTCTCGCCCAAGCGACCTTAGAAAAGGTGCGACGAAGCCAGTTCGGAGAAACAGTAGCAGCGAGTTTGTGGACTTGATCCCGCCGTAGGGAAAGGCCGGCGTTACCCAGACCCAGTTTCTAAGGGCCAGCAATATACCAGCCCCAGAACTTATCTGACTTGTTCATCATTTATCTACCCCTTGAAGGACCTTACTGATTCACCCGAACTTCAAGTAGTTTGAGAGCCTCAGAATTGTAAGTTAAATCATTTGTATGGATCAGCGAATTCAAACGTCGAATTTTGTCCATCTGCTGTCATTGGAATTTATATATTTTCACTTGTCAATTCAATAAATTATTTTGTATCGTTTAAATCAAACTTGCCATTTGATGCATGCAACTCTGATAGTTCCAAATATCGAATTCTTGATTATTTCATTATTGAGAAATATTTTGGAAGTCGTAGTGACATTTCAAATCAATTGCCAATTCTCATATATATATATATATATATATATATATATGTACGTGTCCTGAACGAGATATATCACAAAGAGAAAGTAATACCAGTCTGCTGACTATCTGGACTAAGTAAGTGCAACTGAGCAGTCCGCTCATAAGGCTGTTCCCCGAATCCTAAATATATTTGTTCGTCCGAACCCCTCAGGTTCGGACATAACATTTTGGCATTTCTTGTGGGGAACCAGTCGCAGTTGCACTTAACTCTTTCCTACTTCCAAGTCCACGCCAGTGACATACCGAATATCGACCATACCTGACCTATAAGACATGCAGTAACGCAATTCCGTCACAAGCGTACGATAAAAGCAGTTGGAATACGGCTGTCCTCCCGGAACTTACGTTGCAATACAATCCCAATATACTACCATGTCATACTAAAAAGGACTTAATAAGTCCATCGAACAGATCAGCGCGATTCCAGATCCAGCCGCTCGCGAAAAGGCTATGCTAACATTCTTCCAAAAACGAGACCTCGAAAATCAGGAGCACCTCAAACTCACTTATGACACATTATTAGATTCGTCACAAAGTAGCACCGTTCGCGAAGCACTCTCCAACATCCATGACTTCGACGGAACTACTTCATTGCGTGAATTTATTCTTGACGTTACGAATCAACAAAATACTATCCCAGATACCAAGCACACCGACTTTCCGCGCGGCTTGCTGACTGAAATCGGAGGCGATGCCAGAAAATGTCTTAAGGATAAGGATATACAGAATCTTGATCAACTGGAGAAAATTTTGAAATTGAATGTCACACCTAGAAAACCGTATGATTATTATTTGAATCAAATCATGACCATTCCTATGGAGAAAAGTGAAACTTTTCGTCAATTCTACATAAGAATTAAAGGTCTAATGTCAGGTGCTTGTGTTGCTTTCAAGGACTCTCTAGGCCCAAATGCTCAAGACGTAGATAGAACCCAGCTACAGTTATTGGGACTGAATGCTTCCATACGCGAACTCCTGGATAGCATGAGAAAAGGCATTGCCCTTCTCGCGCCAAAAAATTTATCCGCGGCGCTTGAAGCTGCTGAAAAGGCCGAAAGTTTTGCGGTCAGCCTCAATATACATAAAGCCGGAATTCACTATACTAGCTCAGAACATCCTCAAGAACAAAGACCCCGTACCCCCAAAAATACAGAAGGGCCCCCAAAACAGGTCACCTTTATAGACCGAAATGATCCAAGGATGTATGACCGCAATAGAATAACATGCCATTACGACACGACCGCTCCCCCACGCATGGGGTATGACTCGAGTGGACGAATCGTCGCTCATCCAAATCTGAGCTACATTTCACAAAATTCCGAACAATCCATCCCTAACGGACGTACATCCTCCCCTGCACCTCGTCCTAACTCACCATACCCCCGCTCCTCATCTCCTTACAACCGGTCTAGCTCTCCCTACCGGTCCCAATCTCCTTATAGATCACAATTTCTCTATCAAAACCTTTCGCCACCTCCTTATACTTTCTTTCCACACCAAGGATATCCTATGTACTACCCCTACCCATTCCAGCCACCTATGTTCTCCGGATGTTATCCCCCGGCTCCATACCCGAATGACGCTTAGAATCGAAATCAAAACTGGCAACCTCAAAATCCTCAGAGCACTCCGCAAACCGCGAAACCTGCGGATGGGCAGCATTTCAACTCCCAGCCTGCCCGCAGTCAGAACTCGACCGCGGGCAAGCCGGCACCCCCGCAAATCAAAATCATGAGCGTCAGCGATTACGAACAGCCAAAAGCCCAGGGATCGGACCAATGATCAAAATTCAACATGACGTCCTTCCTTCAGAAACCGGTCTAGTCTACTTAGATGCCGGAGCAGATATCTGTACAGTCAGGTTGAGCTCTCTGGAACAATACGTAAAAATGAACGCATCACGAGTAATTCGAGTCACTGGAGTTTCTGCCGATCCCATTTACACGCTTGGGGACTTGTATTTTCGGGGAAGAGATAAGATTACACATACCTTCCCCAGCCTGCGTAGTCAAGTACGACAGTATATTAGGCTCAAATCATTTTCGGGAATGCGGAGCATGGATCTTATTCGATAAAAACCTCTTGTCTTTCGAGGGAGATCGAGAGCATCCCATCGCCCTCTTACCTCCAAAACCCAACCTAGACTCATCGAAGCGAGACACCCCCTTCCAGAGCCCAAGAGAGCAGGACGATTCCAACTTCTGGAAATCATTGGATGCTGAGTCACCTATGAATGACCAAAGCTCAACGGAGTCACACACAATCTCCGTGACTCAACCAACAGAACCGCTCCCCGGCATCGAGCAGTTACCCCGCGTAACATTCACGACAGATGTAACTCAAGTATCTCAGCTATCCGAGAACCGTTCCGACAGTGACCGGAATGAGTTACCCTATCAACAATGCGATGCTGGCATCGAAACACTTTGTGCTTCAAATATCTTCCAAATCACTCTCCCAGCCAAAGCAAGAACGCCAATAAAGCTCAATGCCAATCACGAAGATGGCGATGCGTATTCTCGACGCTTTGAGATAAGAATGGTATATTTATCGGAGGAAACGCCGTTTCCGTAAGGAATGGGATATTTTACACTATGGCTATTAACACCTCAGATGGAGATATCATCATAGAAATACCTCCTCAAGAACTTCAATCCTTTGATTTCGAAGGATCTGACGACTTTTTTGACTCAGGTCCAGAATCGGAAAAGCCCTCGATGAAATTAACCAGAAAGGAACGAATCAAATTTATTACGCACTCACTAATTCGGTCGCATCACTGCCGACATGGACGCAAACAACTGAAACGGATAATTCGTAAATTCCACCATCTTTTTACGTTACCTGGAGATGCGCACTCTAGGGCAACCTATGTTAAACACCAGATTCCTACAACTGGTGACAAACCTACAATAGCCGAACAGTATAGATATCCTCCGACCCTACATAAAGAAGTACGGGAACAAATTTCAAAGTTAATACAAGATAACGTCATTCAGCCCTCAAATAGTCCACGGGTCAGCCCACTCTGGATCATACTGAAAAAACCGGGTCCAGATGGTAAGAAAAGGTATAGATGAGTCATCGATTACAGGAAATTGAACGAGAAAACTATTCCAGACGCGTACCCTTTACCCAATATTCTAGAAATACTAGAGCTCATAGGCCAAGCCAAGTATTTTTCGGTTTTTGACCTAGTCAGCGGATTCCATCAGATCGAGGTCAACTCGTCCGACCGAGCCAAGACCACTTTTCGTACCCTCTTTGGCTTGTTTGAATGGGTTTGCATGCCCTTCGGACTATGCGATGCCCCAGCCACAATTTCAAAGGCTCATGGACTATATTATGCTAGGATTACAAGGGATTGAAATCTGGGTGTACTTAGGCGACATTCTGATCTTCTCAAATTCACTTGAAGAACATCTTTCTAAGGTTACTGGAGTGTTCAGTAGGCTGACGAAAGCTGGAATGAAACTACAGCCTGAAAAGTGCGAATTTTTGACACTTGAGGTCGAATATTTGGGACACATAATCGATAACCACGGAGTTTTAACAGACCCAGCAAAATTGAATGCTGTAAAGAATTCCCCTACTTCAACAACACAGAAGAACATAGAATCGTTCCTGGGACTCGCAAACTACTACCGACAATTCATCAGAGATTTTTCGAAGAAGGCAAAGGCCATGAATGACCTGCTTTCAAGAGGGAAGAAGTTCGAATGGAAGGAAGAACAACAAAAGAGTTTCGAGATCCTCAAAAAGGCCCTTCGCAAAGCCCCAGTACTGATCCCAGCTGATTTTAACCGACCTTTCAGTATCATTTGCGACAGTAGCAATTTCGCCATGGGAGCAACCTTAAGCCAAGGAGAACCAGGCCATGAACAACCAGTAGCTTACATGTCCAAGTCA
>JAPYYZ010005078.1:0-11767 GCA_030522705.1 Eretmocerus eremicus
AACGCACAATCTTGTGCAATGAACGCGCAATGTTGTGTTACACAAGGTCATTCCCAGGTCGCCAAGGATGCCACCCAGGATGGGGGAAGATATCGTCCAGGGTGGCATCCTCGGGGTGAGCTTGGGGTGGTTTAGGGGTGGTTTTTGAGGGTTGTTCCCCGGGTCTCGCGGGAATCAGCCCAGCCTACCCTACTTCCATCATTCTCGGACGGATCCGTGATATTCCATCAGATACCGTATCCAAGTCATCACATTGCACACTTACACGATACCACGACGCTTACATAGAATAATTCGCAATCCGTCTAGATATCAGGCTACACCATGACAATTCATTCCAATGATCACGCATGCTTAGAACTCTGTGAACTCATAGGGTTCCCGATGGAATGGGACAGGCAAGATTCTCTTCACGTAAAGAACTATGAGATACGATATCATTCGTGGAGATATGAACAACCTCGTGACATACCATACGATACTCAGACGTTCCATGGGAGAATCACGAGATGCTATCAGGTACTGTGACGTGGAGCGAACACGGCCAGATATATCTATATCGGTCCGGTTCTCGCCACGTCTCCTGACGGTTCCTCCGCTACGGTCTCGCGAGCCGCGCGACTCACTCGCGCCGTTCGTCGCCCATCGCGGATGCACCGTCAGCGTTTTGACGGAACTACTGGAATTCTGCTCACTGTATTTTTTTCAGAAGCGCAACTCGTCGTCGTCAATGACGAGTCACGCCGAGGCAGACCGCTTCGACCAACCAACTCGTGTAGATCACTCCTCTCTCTCGACTCCTTGATTAATTACACCGGCACACCAAAAAAAAGTACTTGTACTTTTGACCAGACCCACCTTACTGTATGTATTTTGGCCCGTTGAATCCGAATCTGGGATCAGCTTGGTCCCAGCACATCGAGATTCTGACAAAACCTCAAAATACCATGATTTTACAAGATTGCTCGGAGATGGTAATCAGACCATACTCACTCTTCATTTTCACATTATGTGAATGTTTTCGGGGTCGCTGAATCCGAATACGGTGTCAATTTGGTCCCAGCACGCACGCAATATCATGAAAGTGGAAAATATCGGAGAATTACGTACGACTAATGGTGGATTTTATACTACTAGTAGGTAGTGTAAGTCCACCATTAGTCGTACGCAATTCTCCGATATTTTCCACTTTCATGATATTGCGTGCGTGCTGGGACCAAACTGATCCCGGATTCAGATTCAGCGACCCCAAAAAAGTACAAATAGTGTAGAAACGTTGAGTTCGTATGGCCTGATTACCATCCCCGAGCAATCTCGTAAAGTCATGGTATTTTGAGGTTTTATCAAAATCTCGATGTGCTGGGACCAAACTGACCTTGAATTCGGTTTCAGCGGGCCAAAATTACAAGTACTCTTTTTTTCGTGTGCCGGTGTTATTGAAGTCACCATTACCTTTCTATAACCCGTGCTCTTCTTGAAAGTCGAACACTCACCACGTAACATCTTTTTTGATGCTAGGTGGAGAGATTTTCCACGGGTTTTCAGAAAAAGTTGGAAACTCTTGCGATCTTTGGTTGGAAATCTTTCTCCTTTTTCTCAAGAATTTTGGTGAAAAGGAGAGTTCGAGTCAGTACGAGGGGAGGATACAAAGACGACGCAGCTCGTCCCGCGTCGCCGGTCCATCCAGAAGGACCAGATCGACTTGCCCACCCACTCGCCCGGTCATGCCATGCAGAACACCAGCAGTAGTCATCTCGTCATCACCAATCAGCATTCAAGTGGGATGGCCTCAACAGAATATTTTCATCTTCACTGATGGGAGCTGAAGACCACCAAAGGATGTGCGGAGATGCAGCCACATCAGCGTGTCATTCGAGAACACCACATGTTCCAGCAATAAGAAAAGCACAATTACATCCTGACTCTAAATGTGACTTTCGCAAGTCTGAATCGTGATTTCAAGAGATCCTTCCGTCATGTAACGCCCAGTGTTTTCCGAGTTGAGATTCATCAGCTACGTGACTAGAATTCGTTTCGACAACTTCGAAGCCCATTAGAAAATCGATTCGAGTGAGAATCTTCATCTATTACTAAGACAATACAGTCTCGGTAGTATGATTAAAACCTTTTCATGCGAGATGATTTAGTTATATACGTGATACGATACAAATGAATCACATTTATTTATTGGAGCAAGCGGCCTTCTCAAAAAGTGTCCGTCTGTGCCCACATGTGTTGATTTGAACTGTGATCATCCATTTATTGGAGCAAACGGCCTTCTTCAAAAGTGTCCGACTGTGCCCACATGAGTTGATTTGAATTGTGATCATTCATTTATTGGAGCAAGCGACCTTCTTAGAAAGTGTACGACTGTGCCCACATGAACTGACTAGCTTGTCAAAAAGTATCGTACTCGTAATATACAGTATTGAGATATCTATCGCCACGCGTTGTGTTATTTTGTGATAATAAGACTTTATGTCGTAGGAGCCATTCTCATTCGAATCAGATTATTCATTCATAACCGAAACTTGAATTTTACTGTGGCGATTATCAAAAGAATCGTGATTGCGTCGACAGCATTTTGAGGAATCTGTGGGACGGTTTTGCCATCGCTGATTCAAGCTGCGATGAGCTTAAGGTGTTATTGAATCACCACCATGCAAGAATATTTCATGGAAATTTTCTAGGGACGTAATGCAATATTACCAAAGTATACCCGACAACATAATTTCAAAATCAAAACTGAGAAATTTTTCAAAATCCGATCAAGTAGATCTGCAGAAAAACAAAATAATTGTCATCTCACCAGAAACAGGCCGAACCAAGAAGCAAAGCCCGTTAATGAACTCATTCAACCCCAGAGACAAATAATCATCGATTGTTGGAGGAACCTTGAACCACAGAATTCTGGATGGCAAATCACTTCAATTCCGAACGGGAACGCGGGAGGAAATGAACAAAAAAATGAGGTCGATTTCAGAAGATCTCCTCGAAGGATGAAATTCAGAGATTTTTCCTATATTATCATAAAGTGCTCTTTGGGAAATCCAAATGTAATTCGAGAAGAAAGTTGTGATCAGCCCCCGAAAATCGGAAAAACGAATACACCTAACGTGAGTAACGAAAAAACCACGCATGGAAGTCCACAGATGGAAATTTCTGATTATCATACCACCGATTCATTGGAAAATTCCAAACTTGGAAGCGGATGTGAGAAACTCTCCTCTGCTCGCGACCATGAGGGAATGCATGAGCCTCTGACCATTGGAATCGTGACCGCAAACCCGCAAGCCCATGCGACACATGAGAAATTAGTTGACTGTAGTGAGAGGATACTGCGGGACATTCGTCAGCAGAAAACGAATGCAAGTGTGAGAAATGTGCTCGGAAATTTTTCTGAGGAGACTAAGCTGCAAACGAACTTACTCGTCGACATGAATGACGAACCCATGCGAAATTTGAAGAAGTTGAAATCTGCAAATTCCTTCCAAGAAGAATTCAGAATTTCTCAAAATTTGAATATGAATGCTTTCGAAGAATTTGCATCATCTAAGAATCTGTACATCATTTTCAAGAATCGGCCACCCCGTGAGAAGCGACCTTGGCTATTCTTCAGTCAAAAGGAACTCCTACCTCTCTTCTATTTTGCAAAGGAGCATCGCAAGTTACAAGGAAGAAACTTTGGGATCATCGTTCTTCATTTACATTCAAAAGACCGATAATAGAGCAGAATAATTCGCAGTGCAGGACAACTCTTGTCATCTATAGGACTGTAGAAGCGGGTCCTGGAAAGATTATTTATCGAGGGTATTTTACTTGTCACTTGTCATGCGCGGTGATGAAAGTCACGCAATGCACTCGTCCTCGGCCATCGAAAATATCGTGCTTACGGACGAGGCATTACGAGACTTTTCACGTTTGCTTGATTCGTTAATAACATGACTGAGGGCTTTCAGGTCATCAAAATTTAATTGACTGTGATAGTGTCTATCTCTATGATCAAATTCAAGATGATTGAGCGATAACGAACTCATGATAGATTGTATGCAGATTATCGAGAAGTAACTCTTCCATCAAAATTGTAAGGTACCCCCAAACTGGAATTGGAATATTGAAATTTCTCGTCCGCAAAAAGTAGAAAAAGGCGACTTCTTGTGTTTGAAATCGCAAGTGTTACGTGAATTCCAATGAAATCGATTCGATGGACATTCATTACTATTCATTAGCAATGTATTTACGCTGATCGTTATCCATCCGATGTCATTAATAATCATAACTATGCAATGGTCATCAATATGATATGAAATCTGATACTCGACACTTTCGTGAGGGCGAATACGCATATGAGTTGGATCTATCAATTAAAAATAAGTTGGCTCCTCAATATAAGGGGTCATTCAAGATTCTGGACATTAATTATCAAACTAGAAATGTAACCCTCATAACTGGCGACCTCACGAAGGTAGCTCGTATTGACCAGATCAAAAGATGCGCAGACGCCAAGATTCAGGCGGCGGAGGCCGAATTCGAGGCCCAAAATTCTACGATACTCACATTGAGAATAGAAAAAGTACAAACGATGCTTCAGTGCACTCGCTCTGTGCCGAACATTACCCCGGTCCAGCGACGAGTTCCTAGAGATGGGAAGTATAGTTCGCCAAGGAAAGGAGTTGAAAGTATTGAGCAACTTTGCGACCTTTCATAAACGAAACTTTGCGAAATCATACACACACCATAATTTTCGAAAACTAGTGAATATCAGTCAAAAAATTTCTACCCGTAGAATCAAGAATCAGCACTTCATCGCATTAGAACTCCGTCAATTTTCTTGAATTTTGGGGAGAAGCTCTATGATAATCCTCTCTAGAATGTCCTTCGATGAAATTCATAGGGACCGACCCCAAATTGAATCGGGGAGATTCAGAAAATCCAAAAGCCTGTCGAGAAATGCAGTCTTCGGCCGTCGAATTTTGTCACATATGAAATTACTCTATATCAGTCAATTTTGATCCGATTCCAACTTTCATTAGCTTGAATTGAAGCTCTTTCCGAGCAGTACCCGTTCACATCTTCAGAAAATTACGGGAATCGGGAAATTTTGAAGGCGTATCAAGGAAAAATCAGAATTTTTCAGGCCCAGCAAATGACTTCGGACTCAAAAACTCGACACTTTGGACCGATCTTTGACCAAAACTTAGAGTGGATGAATCCTATCTGGGATGGAAATAATTTCGAAGATCAAAAAAGCTACCGAGGAGCAGATATCGGGTAACGCGCAGCTGCGCGCCAGAGAATTCTATCACTTGGACGGAGAGAGAAATAATCTAATGCAAGCATTGCACTGCTCCATTCTTGGACTCGGGATAGACAAAGTCGAGCAAGCATCGACTTTGTCTAACGTAGGTTGTCGATAGTCATAAGTATACAATACTTATTGTTATAAATATTACTATATGGGATTGCTCGATTCAAATTGCTTATTTTGGGAAAAGTTATTCGAGATATAGAATCTCGTTATTATGTATGTATTGTCATGGTTACTAACAATATGTGAACCAATTATTTATAACTATTCATTTCTCCAATTTTGATACTTTCGTATTCATATGAGAAATCATCATTCATTTCAAGTCATACAACTACCAGAAAAATGAGAATTGCCAAGAATATATGTAAATCTAATGAAAATTTCAAACGATTATATTACGAGAAAGAGATCGGGAAAAGAGACTGAATCCGTGTCAGCCAAAAACACCAACACAAGCACACACGTGCAGGCGCGCTCAAACTGGCGAGCACGCCACAATATCTAATTCCCAGGGTCAAGGCCACTCGTTTCATATAGATGATTCATCTGCATGGGGATATGCCGAATCCCCGGCCAGCAACGTGTGACGTGGAGCGGACACGGCCAGATATATATATATATCGGTCCGGTTCTCGCCACGTCTCCTGACGGTTCCTCCGCCACGGTCTCGCGAGCCGCGTGACTCACTCGCGCCGTTCGTCGCCCATCGCGGATGCACCGTCAGCGTTTTGACGGAACTACTGGAATTCTGCTCACTGCATTTTTTTCGGAAGCGCAACTCGTCGTCGTCAACGACGAGCCATTCCGAGGCAGACCGCTTCGACCAACCAACTTGTGTAGATCACTCCTCTCTCTCTCTCTCGACTCCTTGATTCATTATTAAAGTCACCATTACCTCTTTATAACCCTTGTTCTTTCTGAAGGTCGCAAACACCCACCACGTAACAGTATTCACACGATACCATGAGGTTTTCTTGATATACTAATGAACGCATAGCGATTTTAGACAATAATATGGATGCAGGTTGATAACCTCGCGTGAACATGGACTTGCGAATGCGTTACCTGTCATTCCTTTGGGTAATCTCTGTAAAACGATATATCATCGTCATTAGATGAGATATGCATCAATCAGAACCGTCATGCAGTTGCGGAGAGGAACCATATGTTACCAGAACGATCTTGTGACGTGCGCGTCACATTCTGTTGCATACTTATACGATGCCGCGACTCATACTTGAGATACTGCTCAGTTCATCCAGATATCACGCAACACCCAAATCTTGTCAGTATCGTTCGATGACCTTAGCCCTGTGTAACAAGTGCAGGGTATAGGGTTCCCCAAAGAGTGGGCAGAAAAGAGGTTCTTCACATAGGATACTATGAGATACGATGAGATTCGTGAAGGCACAATGGATCTCTTGAAAAACCACATGATACTTGGCCATTCCATGGAAAAATCATGAGGTACTACCATGTACTCACACGATTCTGTGAGGTTCCCATGAGATACCGATGAATACATTGGAATAACAAATGAGAATATGGATTCAGATCGATAGCCTCGCATAGACATGGACTTGCGAGTATGTTACCTGGCAGTTTTTTGGGTACTTTCTGCGGAACAATATGTTTTTTCCATGAGATTATATGAGATACTCATCACGCAGAGTTATCATACAGTAGCCATGAGATACTATACGATTCCAGGACAATCCTGTGACGCAGGCATCGAATTCTGTTGCATACTCATACGATACAATGATCCGTATACCATGATGAGATACTGCTCAGTCCTCCGGAATTTCAGGCAATACCGCAAAAATATATGCCGAGATTCCAGTATCAAGTGCATGTTAAATCAGCATGGTGGAAAATGGTTCGTCGCTTCCGCCGCTAGAGGCGTATCAATTCATATCATCTCCCAATAGCGTCTCATGGATCATGATTCCTTCCAATTGCCATTCCCCGTGAGACATCATTGTACACATTCCAATTCCTGGGGGAAGAGTGCCCTCCTGCCTGGACTATCCACATCTGTTCAAATGATGAAGTCCACATTCCGGGAGGAGCAATTATTATTGATCTACGAGGATCAAGTACTGCAGACAACGCATTCAAATATCTTGAAGTGAGGCATTCACAGTCACAGATATTCATTGTCAATGAACAAAAGCTGCGAGTTTGGTTAGCCAATGGGCGTGACGGAAGTTGCCGAGTCGCAAGTCGCACATACATTTAGTACATCCAGCTTGGGGAATCCTCAAGTCCTTGGTATTCATCAGCTTCAAATATTCGTCAAGCGTCGAATCCATCGTAACATCAGTGTTACATTAAGAGGGAATCCAGGGGCATGCTTCTAAAGCACTTTATTTGAAGTGACCTCGCAACAAAAGAAGCAAAGCTCCTTGAAATCCAACGCTATGAGAACCCTTAGTGGCGTTCGAAACTCCAAAGTCAATCGTCAACGGAGTCAAGTAGTCAACGGAGTTTACGAAAAAATAGGTGTTACTGGAGAATGACTGATATTCTACCAGATGAATACCTCTTGCAAGGTACTGTTTTCAAGAATTAATTTTCGTCTTCGATCTAATCCTTGGTGATTAATTCACTCCCTCTCCAGATTCTTGCACTTTTGAAGTCCAAGTGGCACAAATATCCCACCGTTTAGATTCTTCGCGACGATTGATTCCATCCCAGATTTGAGTTATATGATTGTCACTCTGTGCACTCCATTATTATATTATGCTCTCTTCTCTCATCCTCTCTGTTTGTATAGAAATCTCACTTGCATTTCATACGGATTGTAGGTGACAAAGTTTAGTGAAACTTATGGTAACCATTCAATACGCAGTTTGTAGCTAGAATGATTTACAGTCACTTCACTTATCAGACAGGTGATGTAAGACCCTGCCTGAAAAGAATGACTCAATTGTAATAACTCAGGGATTCGAAACATGACAAATGACTTATTGAGGGATGAGTCAGGGTGTTCTCATAGAACCCTGGAGCTCGTGCTGGATCAGATGTGCGATTTTGGGAGAGAAACGTATGGAAGCGTTGGAAGTGTGGGATAAATACTTGCGATTTTCACCATAATCACGACACGATATTTTCTGAAAACGTGTGCTCTATGTGGGCAAAAGAATAGACGGGAATATCGGCGCGAGAGGCAAGTGAAGGGGTCACGGAAGAATCGCAGTCATGGGGCGGCGCGGGTGCGAAAATTGCAGCGCAAGCAGTACCGAGGCTCGCTGCTCGCCAAACCGTGGCTAACTGCCGATACTTGAACTACGAAAGAGCCGCGCAGGGAGGGGCAGAGCCAAGGACATGACTCGGCTTACCGATTTTCGGTCAATAGTATTTGAATATGTCACTCGCGTGACATACAGGAAGAACGCGCGGCTGATTGCACCTCGCTTCTCCCTCAAGATCTCTCTTGAATGTACGTAACGCTCGCGACGAATGTTCATAAGGCTCGCGAAACTCCAACATTCCGCTCCCTTTGTTTGATCATACTGTGGCGTCCCTCTCACGGGTCGTCTCTGAAGCTATATAGTCCGTTTCAATTATAAAATATTATAGGCCAGAGATACTTGAGTTCACTGAACACTCGCGGGAAAACGCTGAATCCACGATTGCAAAATGTTCTGTGAAGTATGTTGGATGGATCACTTGGGTTGAGTACAGAAGATTTCATAACGCTTGGCGCTGTGAGTAACCCGGGCAACCCGCGGTGGCGCATTCTCGCATAACCCAAGTAACTCGGGTTACGCAGATTCCTTGCCACGCTGGTGGTCCGGATGACTCACAGTTGCAAGATTTGCAACATCTCAAGCTCCAAATGCCAAATCAATTTTCGCAGGCCCAGCTCTCAAATTTGAGTGGCGTCGGCAGCTCAACGATCAGTCACTGAAGTCTTCACCTCAGTCCGTTTCGGAATATCATTCTCACGAACTCCAATCTACCCAAGCTTCCGCGCGACAAAGTGAGGGTAGATAAGTGACGTGCTCGTGAGTCGACTGATGCCGCCAAAGGAAATGGCCGGCATCACCTGACCCAGCTGCTGAGGGCCAGGAATTGAATCAGCCCTCCGGATATATCTGACCTGCTATTATCCAAGACTTGGAGCGATTGGCGACAATATTTTCGAGTAGGTTAAGAGAGATAGAAAAAATTGTAAATCTAAACTCAAAATCATGTTCAGACTACGTTCCAAATCTTAGCCTGCGTCATACAAAATTCAAATTTCATCGTTTCGATACAGAACTAATTGTAGCTTATTATCATAATTGAAATGAAGTAATAAATCTTGGGTCGAGAAATTGGATTTCTTATTTTCTATGACGCAAGTTCATAGGATTCTTGTATACTGATCTTGAATGAATTATCTCATGCTTCTTTAATCCAGATCTAGTATTCATCATTCTACTGTGAATGCATGCTGTGACGTGGTGTTCACTACCGCCCCGAAACTATTCATATTTATCGGACCCCGACCAAATCTCGCAGATTCACGCGTAAAATCCGGCGTGACGGCTTGATATGCTGCCTCTCGTTCACCTACCTCGCGCGCCTGAAAAATGAGAGGGGTGGGCTGTCGCCTCGTCATCCGCCGGCATCGCCTTTGTCTACCTGCACTGGCGCGTCTGATTGGTCCGTACAATTTTCATTACGATTTTGAATAATCCCGCCAACATGGTCGACGAAGCCTGAGGTTGCTCTCAAAAATCGCTGCGAGGCGTCAACTATCCGTCTTCACGGTCCTGGCGCTCGATCCGCCTCTACTGGGCTCACGCCTCCACCGGGCGTGCTCTGTCTCCCTCCTACGTATCCTAGATCACCGCGGTGGAGGCTTCGCGCAGCTAGCGTTCATCGGCGCCATAGTATTTCACGGCGCCTTCGCATAACTATACACGTATAGCTATGATCGTGTCGCCTCACCTGCATCTCGCATTTTCTCGGCGCCGCGGCATACCTATGCGCGCATAGGTATGCTCATATTGCTCCCCGCAAGCATTCTGCTACCTCGTCTGGCGCCTCGATACTCATTTTGCTCCACCCGGGCATCTCGCATATTCTCAGATTCCTCTTCCAGCGAGGCAGCACAATTCTTTCTCGAGGCTCCATTCATGATCAGTTTACAGCGCTCAGGACTATCATTGCTGAGGCCCCCGTCCCGCCCTCCAGTGCGCGAATAGCCAGGCGCACCCATTTGTGGTAAAGTATTCGAATTTGAGGATTGATGTGGATGGGAGGCATCACAAGAATTGATATGAACAGATTTTGGATCACGCAGAGCTCCCCGGCCACTCGTTAAAACTGGGTCAAGATCGGAGATATTATTTCTTGCTTCTGGACTTTGCTTCAGAAACAGCTGACAATCTTGGCAAAGCTCCTTCAGCTTGGAGTTCTGTCCCTCAAGAGCTCCTCGAGAGACGACATGCGTGCTGACATCTAATCGTTCGGCTCACCCACTGTTGGTGTGGGAGCCGGAGAAGTAGTGGCAACGTCACGTGGGCTCACAAGGAATTTTATCTCGTCAAGCTGGTTCTGAAGCATGTCAAACTTTTGAAAAAATAGGTCCAGGGTGCTCTGCGCACTCAAAACCTACTCATCTTTCCCAGAGTCCGCAGCAGTTCACGACATGCCTGGCGTTGGAGACGGCGTCGATCCCACGTTGACTGTTGGTGTTCGTTGTTAACCAGGAGCTGGATGGTTCAATGGTGAAGTTTGTCCATCCATCCGTTGCACACGTGAGGTGGTATGACCGCCACTGATCTTGTGGTCATTCAGCTCTCCATTTGAATTTCCCACTGCACTTTCATCATGAACGTTGGCCGGTGTAGTTTGCGCACGCGCCTTTGCCAATGATGGCAGCAACGATGACAGGCAAAGAGAGAGAGAGAGATTGATTGATTGATTGATTGATTGACAATTTATTGGGACCTTGGGGTATAACCCTATGTGGCCCTGGTAAGAAATCATACAGAAGCATATAACAATACAATAAATTTTCTTATAATGACCAATATCAGTAATGACAAAACAAGAGTAAGATACAACGATTGATAAATTAAATAGAACAGTGAATTATATCAGAGTGAAAACAATTTTCATAATTCAGATGCTGCGGAAAATCACAACAGAAAAAGATAAATTTTCTGACCTAAACTACTAATGATAATGATTCGCTCAGGTTATAGAAATGTGGTGAATTGAGTCATAGCGCTTAACTCACATTCAACAAATCCTCTAATGCAGTCTCCCCAGGAATTGGATTGATAGTTAAACCATCTTTTACTGCTCTATCCCGCCAGTTAGTAACTCCGTCGAGTAAAAAATTCTTGCGGATTAGAGACTTGAAAACGTTTAGGAACTTGGCGCGAAAATCTACGTCTGGCATTTTAGAATTGATGAAAGAGGATGCAGTCACATGGAAAGAGTTTTTCAGTG
>JAPYYZ010005079.1:0-12171 GCA_030522705.1 Eretmocerus eremicus
ACTTCATTCACAATTTTCTCGAAAATTTGAGCGATTTGGGTGAAAAGACGAGTTGTCGAATACTTGTTGTTGACTATCATGTATTCGTCAACTCTTTATGTAGCTAAAATTGAGGAAATATTGGAGAAAACCGGGAATAGGTCGGCAACGGGTGTACTTGACCTCTACATAACCGCCTTTAATCATTCCCAACTTTCTCGAAAACCGTATCGATTTGGGCCAAATGGAGAGCTGACAAATACAAGTTAGACAATAACAAGTATTCGCCGGCTCTTTTTTTCGCCCAAATCGATACGGTTTTCGAGAAAGTTGGGAATGAAATTCCACGTACATGGCTCCCGCATCGCCTCAAAGACCTTGCGAGAGGCTCAAGAACTCCAGACGGCTCTGTGCAGGGCCCAACGCCACCGAGAAGAGCTAGGCAAAGTTGACCCAGAGAGGGCTCAAACAAAGCAGCCAGATAACGTGAAGAGATGCTGCATTTGCAGCCTCGTGGGCATTCCAAGAGCCCGAGATTGTCCGAATGCAGCCAATCATCCGAACTGCCGTTAAAATGCGCCGTCGTGAGTTTGTCATTCGTTTGTAACGAGAGAGAGAGAGAGCTGATTATCGCGCGAGCGCAGACATTTCTCTTCTTTGATGTTCACATTATTTACATATCCATAGTATTGACATATTGACAATCATCTACATGATCTAGTAGTATGAATCCACCGTTAGTTGTACGTAATCATCCGATATTTTCCACATTCATGATACTGCGTGCGTGCTGGAACCAAACGGACACCGTATTCGGATTCAGCGGCCCCGAAAACATTCACTTAGCATGAAAATGAAGAGTAAGTATGGTCTGATTATCATCTCCGAACAATCTCGTAAAATCATGGTATTTTGAGATTTCATCAAAATCTCGATGTGCTGGGACCAAACTGATTCCGGATTCGGATTCAGCGACCCAAAATACGTAAAGGTATCATAGTCTGCGAGTTAAGTCAGAACTTTTTTTTGTGTGTGGCTGTGTTATTTTTGTCTCGAATTCTGTGCTCTGTGACGACGATTTTGTCCACTGCCAAAGCTCTCGATTACTACTACATCACTCCAAATAATAGAAGGACCCGCGCGTAAGGGATGTGGCCTAGATTTCTAGAACTGCAAGCAGGTTCTCTCGAGGATCAGTTTGATTTTGGCTGCAGATTTCAGCTATTGTTGACAATTTCTGGATAATGGCAGCTCCCGTGAGAGCTCACGATTTTAAGTCAAGGAGAAGTGACAACAATGACCCTTCAACCATCGAATCCCAATATCCGATGTTGAAAGAGATCTAAACATGAAGATAGATAATCTGCCATGAGCAAGATTTTCGGAATGGATGATTGGATGAGATTTGCTTTTGAGCTTTCAAATACTGTGAAGTGTGCGAACGACATTGACATGACTGTTGCAAAGTGGGTCGCATCGTACACGAGGCAATTTTCTTGGGAGCATTAGTAGAGCAAATTTGAGTGCAGCTGTAAAGCAGCATCAGCAGTGATCGGCTCGAGACATCTGCATCTTTCTATGGTGTGGATACAACGAAGGGACTCAGTATACCTGAGTAACTTACAGCTGCCTGCGCTAGAGGTGACTTGGCGCAGGCCGACTGCTCGTAGTGAGTCGCTGCACGGTTAGCCATCGGATGGCTGTTTCATAGCCAGCTCGCTCAATGCAAATGTTTGAAAGCGCAGAAATCGATGATTCGTGATTAAGACTCATTTCATGGCATTGCAATTGACGAGGAAATGGGGGGCGAGTTTGAATGGTGAGAATCGAATCATATCATTCAATTGAAATTTGATTGCGATATGATCTGAAGTAATCCATTGCGTTCGATTCTCTGATGCAAATTTTCACCTCCGATCTCTCAACCCAGCCCCACCAGATACATTCTCATTAGAAATTGTGAGGATCGGCGTGGTGCACCAATGCTCTAGAGAGGCTATAGCCTGTAGCTCTTCTGTTGTGCGCTTTGGGTACTCACTGTATCTGGATCTCACTCGGGCGCGGCGCACGATCTCAAGTTTGCCATCAGGATTTGTTGGGGCCGAAAATCTGTACAGAGAGCATGATGCCTTACCTCCTTCTTGCGACAAGTGGGTGACCCACGGATATGCACTGAGTGCGTAATTTTTTGACCACACCTTTTTTCCGCTTTTTTCTTTTCCACTTCATTCCTCGATAATATTGGACACATCCTCTCGCGCCCAAACTCTTCTCTCAATACTACCGTTCCCCCCCCCCCCCCCCCCCCCCCCCCCCCCCCCCCCTCCCCCCCCGATTGGTCCGCGTTTTTTGTTAATAACTCGGTTAATTTTGAATATTAAACCTCTATTTATCGATCAAATCAGCCTCATTTTTCGAGACACATCTCCATCTAGCAGGGTGGGACGTATTACAGCTGCGCCCTGTATACTCGAATCTAGAGTCGTCCACTCCTCTTTTGGCTCGAATCGCTAGGATATCCGAGGGATCTGGGAATGTTCTGAGTGCGTGTATATATTGGGCGAGTGTACGTGTATATCATATTCCCCGGACGTTTCGAGATACCTCGAATATCCCAGCGATTTGGGCCAAAAAAGGAGTGGACGACTCTAGACTTGAGTATATAGAAGAGTTGTCTACTCGTCATTTCTTCCAAATCGCTAAGGAATTCGAGGAATCTGAGAACGCCTCCCGTTCGGCGGACTTTTGCACGTCTCCGACATGGCCTTGAATGTCTGCATAGAGCCTCGGATGTCATTTATCCGGTATGGATTATATTTGTATCAAGTGGCAGTTTCATGATTTTTAGAAAAAAGTTCGTAGCTTTTTCGGGGGAGGGGGAGGGGGTCGATTTGGACAAATGCCGTAATAGTCACCCTTTCTCATTCAATTTCTGCTCCACAAAGTCATCGGTAAGATGATTGTATAGCCTTCGGTTCATGGGTTTTCTACCTGAATCCTCAAAAGAGGAGAGTTTTGCAGGATTCACTCATCTATGAAAGAAGTTCTAGAGAACTTTCAACAATTCCCGTACGGCCCACTGTCTTAAGGAATTCGAGCCAAGATTTTCGGAGAAAATCTGATTCCGCTCGATTTCAATTTATCCAGATATGTACTTTATTGATTAGACAGCTAGTAGAGCTTGGTTTTTCACAAAACAATCCGAAACCTCCGTTTCAAGGGGTCTCCCGAGCGTATTCGCCCGATTCCAGAATTTTTCCAGGCTACCGCTAAGATAACATTGCCTCAGAAATTCCGTAAAAATTCGATCGTCATCTGGGAGTCTTATATTTTTGGAAAGAGTTCATTTCAGATGCTTGCCTCAATCGCGGTACGAGCAATTGAGTAGCTAAGAGGCGTAACCGAGTTTTCCCAAAAATTGCCATAATTTCACTCCAAGTGCTATAGGAGAAATAACATTCAAAATAAAATTATGATCGAAATGGGTAATGGAAGTATAGACAAAGACAAATCACATTCCGTTTCGTTTGTGAGTTTGCGATCACCTGAACGAAAGTTATAGCTTCCGGAAAGTGAAAAAGGAAGTGCGCCAATGACTTGGAGAATGGTGTTATTTGCAACGTGAAGGCAGCATACGGGAAACAGAGTCTTGAAATGTTCTGCTAACTTCCCTTCAGCCGGAGGAGAACAGCTCGAAACATCTTGCTGAACCTATTCTGCAACTCTATTTCACAGAATAGCGTAACAGTGTCAGCCGCAAGTAATTGAGCTTGTGACAACGCTCATTCTATGTTTCGACCGTACTCTTTCGATTTCGTGCACTGTTGACATGCGATAGCGGAATCGTACACTCAATTCCCTGGAATTCACGTCATTCAGAACGAGAGGAATGGATAAGACAGAAGAGCAGGAATTTCGAGAGCCGGGCTCAACCTTAGATACTCATTTGCGTGTGTTTGTGGAAGGAGAGGGGGGGGGGCAAAAGCTCTGAAAATCATTTGCCCCGTTGATTTGGTCGATGGCAAGCCAAAATGAATATCACACAACACTGAATTAATCATTTTAGTGAAATCATTATTTCATATCATTCTGGGCATTATGAATTTTTCGGGACATTCATTGATTCTTCCTAGCGTTTGTCATCGAGGAAGGTTGTTATGGTCTGTGGAAGTCACTCCTCCCGATTAACTCCAGATTCCTTCCCAACTCTAAATCATTTATCTCCCGAGCGTGTGAGCGTTCTAGCACTCAGAATGATGGAATGCGGTCGTGACAGAATAATTCTATTGACGAATGTCAATGACATGCGCTATTGCAAATCGAGTCACCAGGAGTAGTATCTCCTGAGGATTGAAGGATGAACAAAGAGAAGTATGGTGTCTCCATCTTGTTATATTAATTTGTACCTCTTACAATCCAGATTCGCTTGATGTAAGACTTTAAAACGCTAAAATAGACCCAAAATTTCAACTTTTTGCAGCTCTCCTCCGCCAAAATCAAGCATCCGTGTTTCCAAATGTTGAATTCTGGCGTATGATAGCTGAAAAGCCCCATCAAGAGTTAGGGGCAGCATCTGTGTCGTATGAGAGGTTCAGGTTGCATAAAAAGTTTTTCAAAAATGTGTAAAGTACAGATCTCTGATTTTTGTGCATTACAAAACTAACATCCTGTTAAAATGATTGGCTCATGTTTTTTCATACATCTTGAAGGTGTCAGAACTCAAGATGATTGGTTTCAGGTGTCTGCATTGGAAAAAAATTTTCCGGAGACCTCAAACGTCAAAGATTCTGTAGAATCGTTCATATATGAGTAATTCCAATGAGGATCGTCCGAAGTCTATGTAGCGACCCCGCAGACTTTTTTGCCAATTCTCTATGTAAATGGAGGTATCAAAGATGACACATACCCTGAATTTCAGGCGTAACTGGAGTTTTGGGTCACCGTAAGGATTTTTGGAGGTTTCAAAAGAGGCCTTTTTGGACCCTTTCTCAGAAAAACACCAAATCTGCTGGAAACATCCTGGAAGAGTTTACGGGATCACATCACGTCACTCCAAGGGAAAATTTTGAGACCAGCTCAAAAGTTCAATTCGCTTATCTGGCGGTCGGAACTGTGAACAATTCCCCCACAATTTCTACATTCTCCATTTTCGGAAGGGCAAATCGGCTCAAAGGCTTCAGAGTAATGACTACTACAAGAGTTCTCACATTCTGATCCCGCGCTCTAGCTGAAGAGAAATTCCTCGACTTAAGAGCGTACAGGCTGCACGGAGACTCCATTTTTCATAAGGCGTAAGACTAGCAGTTGAGAGATGAGTTATCTTCATCAGTTTTTCTCCAGACCAACTGGAGGATTTTCCGTGTCCGGAGCTACCGATACATCTTTCGTCAAAAGTTTGGTCATTTCCTGTATTTCAGCCTCAGGAATAATTGAGTTACTGACTTTTGAGTTATTCAGAGGGATAACGTCAAGCATAACCCCCCCCCTCTCCCCAACGAGACGGTATATCTCCCAAAAACGCTCCCACCTCTCTTTGCTACGTTTTGATCTCTCTTCGTGCATCGCGCAAAAAGGGCGACGACACCGGGTCACGAACCTCATGCTTCTCCCAATCAAAAGACTGATGCTATAATTCGCACAGCTGAACCCGCCACACCACGTGACTGCAGTTGTATGCAGCTCTTGACGTTGTAAGCGCGAGTATCTCTGACTCACTTGCACTCGTTACATCCTCAAAGACTTAATTTTGGAGATATTTTGCACTTCTATGCAATGTACGAGCTATACGATTCCGCCCAACGTGTCTCATGATACGTGAGCGAATGCCATCTCTCAAGATGCGAAAGTTTCCATCACTCTTAAGTGAATAGAAATGACTCGGTTCACAGTTGCGTAACAGCAATCTTTTCTGGAATCAATCATCCTATTTCAAAGTGAGACTGATGGGTATGAACTCATTCTGGTGCACACAGAATGTGTGCCACGGGTTTATGCATGCGTTTTTGAAAATGCACGTTTCTGACGTCGGACTTCTTACAGCTTTAAAACTTCTACCATGGTAGGTGCCTAATTGGATGAGATGGGTGAATGTTTTTTTCATGTCAATTATCGGATCCTTCAGAGTATTTTGTACTACTATGAATGCAGTAGCGGGAAAAGCTATAAGAATGGAGGGAAAATATCTTTTCGAAAACATAGGGACGCTTTTTCCTTTCGATGTAGCTCCGCTAATAATGATGGCACACAACTCCCAAAAGATGATTCCGACGTGAAGTCGTCCAAACTATCGATTGAAATTTTTTTGCAGACATTTGCGACCCGCAGTGGCGGGACATTCTTTAAGATGTTAGAGTTTTCCAAGCAAAACATCTGGAATGATTGAAGATCGTGACCCTTACACTCTTCCCAATGCTGCGTGTATCGATGAAATGGTTGCAGCAAATAAATACGTTAGCTCTCTTCATCCAATTAGTAATGAACATCATAATTGAGGGAGAACATTGTAAGATTTCATGGCTTCATAATGCCCTGTTTTATCAGGAATATTTGTGGAAAACTTGGTTCTTTGACCTTTAAATAAAAGCGGCGAATGAATAGATTCTGGAAAAGGCTACATGTCTGAACACAGTTTCATCGTGAACTATGTTACCAGATAGCATGTGAAATTTCAACTGAATTGGTTTAGAATGTTCCTCTTCCTCCATGCGCTTTGTGCTCCTCTGTTTTCCCGTCCCCACGCCGCGCACGTGACTCCCCGCGACTCTGCCTTTTAACCCCGTGTATCTACTTCTTGAGACAATATACTTTTTAGTTCATTAGTGTAAGAGTGAGTGTTTATTAAAGATACCTCTGGATCACGCTTCCACATCATCCATATTACGAACCCCTAGAATGGGCTCCGAAGTTCCATTCGGACACTTTGCCCAACATTTTGATATCAGAGCGTGGTTGGATCGTGATCTTGCCGCACCGAGAGTCACAAATAGTGCGCGCGCAAGAATTTCTCAGAAGCGCGGTGCAGTGTTCGCGCGAGCAATGGCTCGTGCTCGTCGACACCTGCACCAGAACTTCTACATGAGATATCCCCGGCACCGGCATTGAGGCGACCGACGTCGCACTGCACTCACTCGTCACGAGGCAAGCTCGGGGCAGCCGACACAGTAGCTTGAAACATTTTGGTCGTAGTGAGCAGTCGACTCGGAGTAGTACCTTGCTGAAGCAGTGGCATCCGGATCGACGTTGCTGCTCGCTCGGCGTCCGCAGCAGCCGACGTCGACCCACATCAAACTTCCTCGAGAGCAGAGAGGAGGCACCGGAAGAGGGGACAGCCGTGGCAACCAAGTCATGTCAGGTAGGTGTATCGTTCTAAATATGTATATACATATGTATATATAGATCTTGTACAGCACCTCACTTGTTCGAATTCATCGCGAGGCGCAAAACGTGCGCGCCCGCTCCCCTCCTCTCTCAATCGCCCGTCCACCCTGCTGCCCTCTCGAAGCAGCGTTAGCTGCTGCGGTGCATAGATGCCGCTCAGCTGCTAGAACGCGCGCTCTCGGGAGTGTGCTGCCTTCTCTCCGCGCTTCTCGCCCATTCTCCCTTCCGTTGCGCGACGACATGGCGCTGATACAAGCGCCATTTTGCTTGCCCATTATATGCTGCAAGAACCAACTCTGATGCTTCGCTCGCTCTTCACGCTTGTAGTACGCGCAGCAGCCCTCCCACTTAGCGAGACGCGCTCGAACATTCGCTCGTTTGTCAGCGGCTAGCTACAAAAAATTTCTTTTGTTGTGCTGATCCCCAAGAACTCGCCGTTGTTCTATCTTAGTCAGGTATTTCAGTCTTCACCTCGGTTTCGGGAATGTTATTGTGGCTCTCGACCACTCAGATGATTTGTGCCGATCTTGGGGTGCCAGTCTTCTCTCTCTCTCTTCTTTAGTCTTCTCTTGCTTTCCTCTCCCTATCCCCTCGCTTTCGCTCTCCTTCCCGTTCATCTCTTTGGGATCCAGCGCTCTCACGTGCAACGTTTATAATGGCTAACATCTCAGCCGCAGATTTGGAGGCGAAAATCAGACGCCAGATTTAAGTGCGCGGGTATTCGTTCAACTTCATTGAAAACGCAAGAAGTCGACCGAAGAAGAAAATCGCACGCCCCCGTACGTTACAAAGAAACTCGCTTATTTGAATGATTCATGGAATGGATTCAAGGGTCGTCATGACATGATTTATACCTATCAGTCTCTTCTCCCGTGCCACAATTATTTTGAAGTAGACTGTCTTCTCGATGTTAAGGATGCAGTCGTGTAGCATCGTGCCACCTTACATTCTCGGATGCCACTCCTCACACAGTCTGAGCGAAACACCTGGTCGCGAGGCAACTCCTCGCTCTCGAAAACGATCACCATTGCCTATATTCAATCGCAACAAGTTTTTCAGATTGAGCGATTCATCCAAATTACCGCGGAAATCCAAGTTGTCCCTCTGATTGTCTTTTCCACTTTTTCGGATGAACAAGAGGATTGGGACTCATTCAGACCTTGTTTTAAAGCTGCTGTTGTAAGTAAACCTCATTTAGATGTGCACGAGGCTTGATACCTCCTTGGAGCCGTGCAAAAGGCGGCAGCCAATATGCTCAAGGGCATCAAGCCTGAAGCTACGAGATTCAAACCCGCATAAGACGAATTGTGCCGTCGTGATGATCATCCGCCCGCATATGCAGTCCTCACAAAATTTGGAACCCTCGACCAAAAAATCATAAGTTGAGCTCAACAAATTCTTGAATAGAGCACAGGAAGCCATGCAAAGCTTCAAAGATTTGAGATGTCCTATTATAATGAGATGAGCGATTACGATGAGCTCGAGTCGGCCATGTGCAATGCACGACCGAGCTCACGGACACACGAGACTCTGATGTTTGATGATGCGATTTCGCTAACTATAGCTCGTACTCCTCATGGCCGTCGTGTCTGCAAGCAGACCTACCTTTCGACGACGGCTTCCTCGTGCCAAGCGAATGCGCATGATAGAGACAATACGAGGAAACATACACGAAGAGAGGAGACGAGCGATTGACTGAAAAACGATATAAGGAGTTTATTCATCTAGAAAATTCACAAGGCGCATCTGAGCGCTTGCGCGACAGGTGCCTAAAACCCGCGAGAGAGCCGCGCACATTCCCCTAAGAGAGAGAGAGACATTCTCGGCGGTACTTACAATGTGGTGCTCGCACGCGAGGAATTCAAGCCGTCACCTGTTCGCACGCCACTGGAGCTATGGGGAGGCTCGCCAAGTCAACGTGGGCCTAGAGATGACGTCGGCACCCGCGTCTCGGAGAGGATGTGGTCACGGGCTGCGCGCCGACGCTCAGACGCCCGGGTCACGTTCCGCGACTCGCACACGCGACGCGGGGCTCTTCTCCACGAGCCGCTCCGGAGCGAGAACGTTTCCCGAGGCACGCGGTTTTGAGGCCGGAACGAGTCTGTCTCGCGCGCCCACTCGCCCCAGCAGCCGAACTCAAGCTACGCGCTGATTGGGCCGCCATTTTCTCGTGCGTGCGCATTCTCTATCTCTCTCTCTTCCAAACCTAACTTGTGCGCAGACTCTCCCTATGCTGCATTGCGTCGCCGCACCTGTAACAATCTTATGATACATCACGTGAGTTTGGATATATTGCCGAGGAAAGAGTGATGGGGCTAATCCCGTCACACTTTCAAATAAATTTCCGTTTCATACAAAATATATTGGGAGGATTTCACTCCGTCACTGCGCACCCAAAATTCGATGCAATGGCCCAAGGCCTATCGCAGGTCCATCTTCATCTGTAACTCCGTACCATCTCACATAAAGGAGATCCTAGAATGAAAAATCAAAGTTGATGTCAACCCTGTATTAATTCTTGGGATAATGCACATCGTGAAATACGCTGCGGGTCGAATTTCTTGAGAAATACATTGACCTCGCTCAGTCCGACCAAGATCGAAAATCTTTTTGCTTGCTCGGACTCAATATTGATGTGCTACGTGGTTATCTCGCAATACGATCTCGACTTCAATCCTTTATATCGTTATCAGTGCGATCTAACAAAACAAGATCATCGTAAGAGTATCCTCAAGAGTGACGTTTACAAACTCATGTTATGTAATAAAAGCATCCATGATCGGGTCCATTCTCGATGGTAACAAAGCAATATGATCAAATTTGAATGATTCTATCGGTTTTCCCTCCTCAATGATTTCATTGCAAGACGCGACATTTCCGTCATCATTCTACGACTCCCAAAACCCGGAGAAACCTCTCTCCAAGACATACTGATCGAATCTTTGAAACTTGATCAATTAGTAACCCTGCATTGGTAGTACGAGTCTGTACGAAAATTTTGGTAAACATAGGTCACCTGGAGGTCTTGGCATCCCCTTGCTGGTTCGCTTCTGATTAAGGTCAGAAATGGCGCATTTTGTTTCTTGATCTGTAAACGTTGAGGCTGTCTAGATATTTTTCCAAATGAAACCCCTAAGTTTTTGCAGAACACCGTCAAAATTGAGTTTGTATGTGCATTAGCCGCTCACTGAACTATTTGCTCCGACATGCCCTCAATTAAAATCAACAATATGTAACAAAGCAACATCTCCCAGACTTGAACGAATACTGCCAACGGAGAAGACTGGAGAGTGAGAGATTCGTTTGAGATATGATAAGGTGAGTTTCTTTCTGCATTTGAGGATGGCAAGAACTGATCCTCACATATTTTAGAAACACAGAGATGAAATCTTCTGCCGTGTAAGAACTTTCGATTGATTTGAGCATATTCTGCTTGTGGGAATACCTCCAATGGTTTGTATAACAGTTCGCTGCAGTTTGTCATCAAGATGAGTTATTCAATCTCTCATATTCATCGTAAATATGATCAGACTCCGGCAACCTTGTAGTAAAGTGAACAGGGCTTACAGCTGTGAATTACAGTCACCATGTCATTTCATATCTAAAAGTGTCATTACAGCTGTAAATCTCATTAACTTTGCCAGAGGGGAGATTAGGCAGTTATCACGTTATTCGAATGAATCGTCGTCATCATTGTGGCAACACAATTCTTGGTCATGTAAACGAAGGAGCATGGTTCACACACCGATTCTCTACTTTTACGTGGAAAACACTACCCCATACGCAATGCTGAATTGGATCGAATATATAAATAATTATTTTCCTGCCATTTCTGCAGATTCCCGCGAAAACTCATCAAATTATGCGTGTCAGAATTTTTTGGTGCATAACAATACACCAGGAAGCATTTCGATACGTTATGGAGATTCAGTTCTTATGTTATGGAGAAATGTTCAAAGATATTTCACCAGAGAACGTGTTATATATCAATGCCCGATGATGCATTACAATGCACTAGCGCAGATACTTCGCTCGCTACACTCGCTCGGCCTCAGAGTCCATTTGACGATTGATAAAGAAATCTATTCTATGCATTCAAATACTTTAAGAAAAGCATGCATTGTCAAGGATCTTGTGATATATCCTCAAAATCTCTACCGATTCCTCTATCGAAGTAACTTCACCAGATGCATCCACAAACATGTGTTTTGGGGGATCATTAATATTATACGATGATTCAAGCACATTATAAGAAGAGGCAAGATCATAAACAACATTAATATATTCTCCATGGCACCATTGAACTCCTAGTTCAACAATATTATCCGCTGCAATAGAACATATGGGAATCAACCAATGGTACCTCTGACTTTTTTATGATGATGTCATAAAAATACTTGAATATTGATAAATTTACCAGATTTTTTGGTGTATATTCTCCCTCCAATTCGATTTTTTGCTTCAAGGATCGAAACATTGTGTGAACCTCTTTCTACCAGGCGTGATGCGGCTGCAATTCCGGCAGCACCCGCTCCAATAATTATTATCTGAGGCTCAATCATCGTTCGACGAGTTTTCAATGCTCAGTTGAACTGAGAGCTAATAATTACCATTGATTATCAGTTTCTTCCATTAACAAATTCAACATTATGCGAGAGAGTAGAAAATACGTCATTATTATATCACTTTTTTTATCATTATGATTTTTTCAAACTTCAAATTGTTGGCTCAAGTATCAGTTGTCTTTGAGACAAAAGATGCCTCCATGATAATTGAAATTACAGCAGATATATGTAACTCTGGAAGACACTTCCT
>JAPYYZ010005080.1:0-14651 GCA_030522705.1 Eretmocerus eremicus
GATACTCGCCAGCAAGGCGCTACCGCGCCTTTTGATTTACTCTTACTCTTCATGGTGGCCTCGTGAATTAAGAACTTGAGATTCCATTCATTTCACACTCCCACTTGTAAGTTCTACGAAAGATATGGTCCTTCAATATTTTGATTGTTTGGAGTCACATAAGCCAAGTTTGTAAAAGATAAAATTGTTTTCAAAGCTCATCTAGAATTCTCTGATCAATTGTCGAACCATCCACAGGAGTTACTCGCCTATCTTTATGACATTTTCATGGCAATGAGATGAGTGTCATATGGATGGGATGTAATATGGACCATACCAGCTGGTCGGTCACCATCCATGACTAGCTTGTCTGCAGTCTGCAGCGCCTTGGACTCGTGTGGCTCTACATTTTGCCATGCAGTCCTATAACTTTTTTTTTTTTTTGACAATTGACTATTGGTCATGCTAATGTAAAGATAATGCCCTGAAGAGGCCGACACTGAGGTCGGCGAGACGTGAGCAAAATAGCCGAAATAAAAAGATAGTCCAGTGTACCCACGCATTTTCATGAATCGATCCCAAAAATTATCGATCCGTCTAGACACGCAACAAATTTGAACTATAAAATATAATATGGATGGCTGCAAACCATAGTAGAAGAATTTCATTCTTGACACTTGATAAATCAAGTCTTTCAAAACTGCTAGATCTGAGACCACCCATCGTGAAAGTCCCTAGGCCATCATACAACTTCATCATTTACCTGAATGGAACCAAAAGAAATGCTACCAACTTCAAGTCTCTGAGTTGATGGAGAGTTAATGGAAATTTAAAAAATTTGAAATGGATCAATTGCACTATGGTTCCACGCAGTCGTCCATCTATTTCTCGAGCATTGTTAAACATTGACGACAAAATTCTGTATTGATTGAAAAATGCCTAGCTCGCTTGCGCTTGAAACCCTTCTACACCCAAATTAGAAACCCATCCAGTATCAAACAAAAAACCATTAAAGGATAGGTTCCTAATAGAGCCGCACTCAAGCTTGAGAACGTATAAGCTTATAACGAGCCTAAATACGAGGCTCAAATACCCAGGGCCAGTGTGGTGCTCAGGGATGCTCAATGCGCATTTGGATTGCTCAAATAGGAGTGGAATCGAGCAAACGTAATGATCCTTGTTTAGAAACTCAATCAGTGCGCGCCAGTTTGCATGCACTGCAATAGAATTATAATTACTACGCTCGAAGCAGCTCGAGGCCTCTCTATCTACCACCGAGTCTAACTCGGATTATTGTACTCTCTCCACATACCGCAAGATCCACCGCTATACACCTCTGACCCTCGAAATACATCTCCAATCTCGCTTTCTGTAAATCTCACTCGGCGATTGAATGTCTCATGTGTCATTCAATTTTGTATTATTGGCACGAGAGCTCGAGCCAGGCAGGAACTTGCATTCGAACATCTTCTTCTAGTTACAATCGTAACTGAAAGAGGATTAACTATGGTCAGTAAACCAATTACGTATGACTAGAAAAACGAATAGAAGATTCGTACTGCAGTATTGAATCTTGTTCTCAAGTGGTGGCAACCGATGATTCGCAACCTATTTCGGATGTTATCTTGCCGTAGGCGACTGATCTAAAGATAATGGATCTAAAGTGGAAAATATGTATGAATGATCCAAAATTGAGATTGCTCGAGTCATAACTCAATCTTGCGAGGAATTTCAACCACTTGCTTTTTTGCATCAATATGTATAATTCGCAGGTCGCTTACAAGAATCGGTAATTTTCAATGAAATCAGCTTACACCAACTTCGGGAATCATTATAGGAAAAGGAATCCAGCACTGAAAATTTTCAATTGACTACTGTTCGGACCTTGAAATGAGTGATTGCACTTCCTCCCCCCCCCCCTCCCCTTCCACCCTGCCAAGAATCTAGCTACACTGTTGTCTCCTCTGTAACTAGGTTCTTTTTTTCTAGCTTTCAATTTAAGTTGCGACAACATTCATCGTTCGCCGAGGATTTTCGGAACGGATTCTAGGAGTCATAAACAAGCGATAAAGAATCAGTACAGTCTCTGGTTTCTCAGCCGTGCGCAATGACTTCGGTAGCTTCCGAAGCTGGCGAAAACGTGCACATCTCGCACTCTGCTCTGGGCAATGAATTCCCCATTAGAGCAATAAACCAGCAATCGGAAAGCAATAGAATAAGTAATGGTCACCCAACGATTGTGCTTTGTTGTTTGGGTCATATAGCTTCGCGATACTCGAAAATGTTAGCAAGGGACTGCAAGTACGTTTTTGGTATAAAGGAGCCGGTGTCTTGACATGAAAAAAAACTCCTGAAGTAACTACTCCACACGATCCACGTTGCTAATGCTAGCGTGAGATTTTGAGAAAGGCAAATATTGCCACACTGGCATCAAATTCTAGCTTGGAGTGGTTCTCCTCGCTCAGACCCCCTGTCCCCAAAGCTCACCTTGTATATAACTTCCATCCGAATCCACTGCCTTGAGTGAGCAGCGCACATGGTTAGCAAAATAGCTCGGGGGTACAATGATCGGCCACCGAAACTCGGTCTCTGTAAACACTGACCTCGTGCCCATGGCCACACACCCTCGTATGAAAACACCAGGAAACACGAGAGACTCTGGTCACGCTGTGGGCTCACCCGAAATTCAGCCAAGAGGGTAGAACGAAGCTCTTTGCTCTATAAAGGGCCGCTACAACTGCGTCGAATGAGGTCCGGAGGCTGATGCAGAGAGGAAAGCTCTCGATCGGGAGGAACGGATACGTCCGGTTTCCCGCGTGTGTATGCGTGTGTGCGTAGCACAGAGGTCCGAATCCCGAAAGCGGAGAGAGTGCGCGCTTCGAAGTGGCCATTGTTCGGACTCTCTTCAGAGTTGATTGTCGATTTGCATAGACAAATAAGGCGGCTCTGATGAGGCTTGCGCGCCCCGTACCGTCCTGACTCGTGTATTTGCCCAGCTGAATCGAATAATTGTTTTCTGCCCCGGTTAACATTCAATGGGCCAGAGCCCTATACATTCAGACCTCTTTTCGAGGCTACTGTACACTTCACCTTTCTCTCTCTTCCTCTTTATCTAGGTCCTGTAGGTCTACGTGCGCGAAGTGAGCCTTTTCGACGCGAGCCAACGCTTCTTGATTCGGCATGTGCCATGGGTGGGAGAGGGGTGAAGAGAGCAGAGGACAATCGTCAAATTTGTCGCTTTTTTCGGAGCACCGGGCATTTGGAATTCCCCTGGCCTTTTCAATGCGAACGCGCTCTGCCGCTTCGCTACTGTTTGAATAGAGTTTTGTAGATGGGGATGCATGTGGGGACGTGGTTGAGACCGCTCGACATGTAAACGGATTAGCGGATTGAATTATTCTTGGAATCGGCACGTTTTTTACTGGCGACGATGTTTATTCGGCTCGTTCTCTTTGGGCTTTCCCGTCTGACGAACTGACATCAAACAATAGGGATTCACATGTATCCCAGAAATTTAACTATAAATGTTTGTGCCGAGGGAGGGTTTCGAAAAACTGGCTCAGCTCTATACTGGTTCTGTGGACTATTAAAGTTACAGTTTGTGGGTAGCATACAAAAGCATTTGTAATGAATTGCAAAGAAAATCAGGAGAATAAAGGGAGACATTTTTACTGCCCTGTCCGTAATACAATTTTCATTTCGGAATTTCATTTGTATGGAGAATATCTGATCAAGTTGTGCAATATATCCTCTCACAATACGATATAGTACATGAACGTATTTGAGCGTCAGGGGATGACTGTAACTGAAACACAATCGTTTCTTGACCGATATTCCAAACTTGCAGCTATGCATGCCCTTATATTTAATTGAATTTTTGGAGATCCTAAATGAATATGAATCCATTTCCAATCAACAAGCACAATCAGACTCCACTATCTACAATTCAATGAATGAAGCGATTAATCCTGAATTGAATTCATTTTTGGAGAATTTTAACTTACTCTCTCTCTCCGAGACCTAATCACCTCGTGTACAAGGGTTCTTTTGATGGTGAATAGATAAACTGTTTGAGTCATTTCACAATATCTGCGATACATTCAACTCGATTACACCACGAAAATCTAGACAAGAATCATTGAGGTTCTGTCATTGTGTTTTTGTCTTTATACAAAATTCCACTCGGTTGGTACATGTGATGTAGATTTTTGAAAGTGCTTCATATGAATGATCTAGTCTTGAACATTATGTGAATGAGATGCGTGCTTAAGTCCACAAAAAAAGATGAGCGTCATTGAACTTATTATTCTGATTATTACATGAATTTTCTCAAAATTCTGATCATCCATTATTCAACATCTCATAAAGGTCTATAAGCCCAATTCCGCCAACGGCTTTCACCATCTCGGGTACAAACGGAGCTCACTCATACAGTATTTAACAAAATCACATCACAATATCCAAGTGGATAAATTACTCACAAGAGGAGACCAAGACCACCGGGTGACCAATCTTCACCAAAATTTTTTCACAGACTCGTACCAACTAGCATATGAAGAATCTAGAGTATCTCCTGCCAATGGGCCCTCTGTTCCGAGATACAGCTATAGGCATTAGCATTGCCCATATAGGCCTGTGTTAAAAGGTCATGTATATAGATATACTAGCAATGCTAATGTCTATAGCTGTATCTTGGAACAGAGTGTTCTTCATATGCTAGGTGGTACGAGTCTGTAAAAAAATTTTAGTGAAGATTGGTCACCCGGAGGTCTTGGTCTCCCCTTGTTAGTCCGTATTAACTATGAAGAGTTTGCCATAGTAACGTTTGTAGCTAAATTACGCAATCTAGCCAAATTCAGGTCAAAAGTCTTCTATGGCTTGAGAAATATCATGTTAGTCTCTGAGATCCCTTGACTATCCAAAGGACCCGAGTCTTCCGCGTCCAATCGATAATTCCAGTTCTCAAATCCCTTCTCTTCGAAGTACATACTGCTATCGAGTTCTTTGTCAAAGCCTCAGCTTAAGAATCTAGCGTGGCTAGCCCAGCTCACCAGAACCAATCCCAAGCTCGATCCGAGTAGCCAAGACGTAACTTGTCGACTCGCGAGAGAGCCCGAGTCTTCCTCTTTCTTCTCTCCGCCCGGCCTCTCATCTTCGTGCATCGCCACACTGTGCTCCGTTATGGGTTTCGAATAATTGGTGAGCAGGTCGTTCCAGAAAGCCATCCTCCCGGGCAAAAAATTACTTTGCATGGAGCAGTCGGTGAATTTTCCATTGCCCAGCCTCATAAAGCGTCGCTTCTCCGTATCGTAAGGCTCCCAGCTGGATACGAGCCTCGCGCTGGGCGTTCTGTTTACATACGCGACCGAAAAATTAATCTCTCGGTCAATAGTGCCGGGTGTAAGCGCCAAGAGGAATGAGTCAGAGCATGATAGCTTCCTTGCTTTCTGTCCCGATGTGTGAATTAGATTTAGAGATTCTAGAGGTATGAGGGGCGAAGTTACGTGGACTCAGAGATCTATTATGATCCACGAGAGAATTCAACGCAGAAATTGTGGAGCTCGAGAGGGGTTTGTCTCTTCGCGTTACCTGTATAGAATTCCTTACACAAAGAAGAAGAGAAAGTAAGGAAAAATCAGATTTCTTATGTGGAGACTCCTTGATGGGAATAGTCGCAGTCACAGCACCAAGAATTTGCAGTATCGCTCTGTAGTGTGTATATTACGGTATTACTGCATTAATTTTTGCTGTAATACTATCGCGATACTGTGAGCGTTCGAATATTGTAGGAGCACTATCGTATCACTGCAGTATGGTGCTACGTCAGTGCTCTACGAATAGTGAGGTTGGTCAAGATTGCCGCCACCGTTACGGCAACGACTTCGACATGTTCTCCGGTTCATCCTATTTTCATTGATAATGTAGACATACTACGTTACTTCCTCGGTTACTTTGTATTTCAGAATCTCACTTTTTTTGGGCTCTAGCTCAAAGTTAGCCTCCTGGAGCCTCGTTATCATACAAATATCATCCATACACATAAAAAACTCTTTGTCAATGAGAACGGCTAACGTTAAATCCATGGCTCGCTGGTACTGTACTCGCGTTATGCAATCCAAATGATATTTGCCACTGGATATTGAGAAATTAGCCGTCTCGCAATCAACCCTTTAGTATCCCATATGCCCTATAGAATCCATAGTCACAAAACGTATTTTCAATATTGTGATTGACCCCTGCAATTATGTTGGATCGAAATGATTATTGAGACTTCTGATGAATATTCTTTTCAGTCTCAATTGAATCAAAGCGATTCCATCGGAAAAAACAAGACATGCTGTGATTCGAGCCAATCCTTGAACTAAATATTGGATTTCTCCAACCTCCAAAACCACATTTACTCAATTTCTGATATACCAGAGATTGATATTAGGGTGGGGATATTCCGAGTTGCCCAATTTCTGAAGACCAATGTGCATAAGAAAAAATAATATCACTTCTTCTGTAAATAGATAAATCAGCCGCCCATCTTTAGAATCGAATGGGTTTCAAATCATCTGATAGATCTAGCAACGCAATGGAAGGTAGAGCTAGTCCACCGCAGTTTCATATCAGATTGCTTCAACCCTGTTCTTGCAAAATACAATACTACAACTACTTCACAGGACTTTATTCAGTATTCACTCGCTATGCAGTGGAAGAACTACCTTTGAGTATTAGTCAGACAACCCACTGACTTACATCGTCCCTCATAACCTCACTACTCGATGCATTATCATAATGCAGTGATCCGGTTGCGCTCCCACAGTATTCGGATTCTCATAAGATTGTAATGGTACTACTACGGAGAATATAAAACGATGCGGTGGTATGATATTTTAGTAATAGTACTAGGTAGTAAAATGGAATAATCCTAGTGCTGACTGGATACGTACCCAGTTTTTGCAAAATTAGTCCACATTTCGCACATGATGTTGATCATTGTTATGTCACTCATGGTGTTGTACAGATGCATATCGGCGTATCTCATGTTTAGATTTGGAAATAGGTAGTTCACGTCGTCTCCGTGTGCAACACCTAAAATGCGATCAAGACAGCTTGAGGCATTGAACTTCATCGCTACCCATTTTAGTCTGGATTTGCTAGCGATACTAACCCAAATGAAACGGTGTGTCTTTGCGAAAGCTTGAGCTGAAGGTTCCCTCGTAAGCAAATACGTAGAAATACGTGCTGGATTTCTTCCTTCCAGTTTGCTTCTCCAGATTATCATAGCTTGCATGGGCTATTAGCGCATCTCCTACAAGCTAGAATTTTTATTTCGAGACTATTTTTAGAGAAAACTGCTCAGAATCGAACGGTTACACAAGATGCAAAATTATATGATTGCTGTATCACAACTCCAGAGTACAAGAGTATTTGACGTTGGTATCTCATACTATAACGTCTGACAAGTAAAATGCACTTGTTGAACTTCGAGACGTATGGAACAGAAGTGCACCAACTTTCATAATATTTGAGAGTGAGAGTTTTCTACAGCTTCAAAAATAGAGTAGAGCTCCTAAAATCTCATAGAAGAGAATGAGGCTTTGTCTCTACATATTTTATAGCCGGCATTCTCCCTTGTGAAAAAACCAGGCAAATTCTTCATTACCATTACTCTATACCCAGACTCTTATTGGAATGATACTCAAAAATTGTGTAACTGTCATAAAAGGCAATATTACCTGAGTAATATTAAATTCCATATTCTCCTTGAAACTTCCATTGAAATAGAAATTTTCAATGGCTCGTGTAACTGAAGTTATATTGTCTCCGTCTATGCGATTTTCCATCTCGAGTACATAGGGTACAAGGAACCTCTGGTAGTTCTGAAGGAGCTCTTCTTGTATTTGAGAGTTGAGAATTAGATCTGTAATGTCGAATTCAAAGTTAATCAAGCAATTGAGTTGTATACCTTGGAGTTCCGTCCAAAACCATACTCGATGAATATTTTGAATCTCTAATTACGGACATTTGAATACATACAGAGCATTTTCTTGATGCTTTTGGAGAATTTTCTCTCTAATTTAGTTGAACGAATATCCGTTACCATAGCGCATAGTACAGACCTCCTCAATAATGTATTATAATCTTGAATGGAATAGAAAACAGCCATATCATTTCGAAACTCACCAGTGGTCTTAATCAGTCCTTCATCCTCTACAAGCCCTGTGATCCAGGGCATATCTCTGAACGTACTTCTCTCAAGACTACGAAGTGGATGTTCTGTCAAGATTGCACCCTCAGCATTTGCTTCCAAAGTCGGACCAAACACGCAGGATGGGTTCCGCCGCCATACTTCTAAAGACTAATGAGAACAGAAGAAATTCAAATTTTTAATTTGAATGATAAGATCTTTGTTCACTTTGATTGAGGGATTCATAACATCTCAAAGAATCCTGTGAAATAGATGAAGCTTTTCCAAACTGCGAGATGAAAGAGATTGTGTGACAGTGGTGAAACAATGACTCGACAAGGGGATATTTTGAGACCAGAGACATAGAAAACGTAGTAATAATCTAGTGAATCGTCAGCGGGGAACTAAATATCCTCTAAAAAATGGAAAAATCAACTAGTTTGTTAGAAGATGAGATCTTACTCACGTCAACTCCCTTATCAATAAGTTCTTTGGCATCTACGTCCTTCATGCAATTTTTAATCATCTTCTCAATCTGCATGGGATCATCCATGACTGTCATCGTTCTTCCGATGTCTGAACCATGACCACTACTTGGTTCTGTATCATTCGGTTGGAACTCTAGGCAGCCCAGTATTTTGGCGACGTGCATCGAAGAGTTTCTGATATCTTCTCTGCTGTGGATGGCCCAATTTGCTGTCGCCGAGCCGCTCATGGTTATCAACTGTTTTTTTCATGATACTCTCTGATCAATCCATCGATTATTGTATGGATTATTATTACACGTGATTGTCAGACAATCATTTTATAATTTTTTCATTTGGACCCAACATGTTTGATCAGGTAACGCGCCAAAGATTTCGGTTTCGAAAACTGAATGGTTCTTTAGCAATTCGAGATGATGGATTTTTCCATAGATTTGACATTATTTGAGAGAGGGTAAGTAATTCTTAGGAATATTTTGGGATTCTGTCAACGTCCCATTCTAGTTTCATTGGTTTCAGTCAGAATATGACGAAGTTAAGAGAATTCCTATTCACAATTGACTTGGATTGTTTCTCACAACTTTAGTCAGTTTGCGATAGTTACGCCATTGTTATTCCGTCTAAATATCCATTGATATTCCCAGATATTGCACAGAATGATTTTATCAAATTGGGAACGTCTGTTCCTTGTACCTCCTCAATCTCGTTTCAATTCTGAATCACAACTAGCACTCTGATTTCTTTTTTTGAAGCGATTCTGATCAAGTGGGTTGCTGGGAGATAATCTGTATAGGGACGGGCAATCAATTCTTCCAATCTTCATATCTTTGGAATTGGAATCGATATGGTCACCGTGTTAAACTGAAGGTTTTCATGTCTGGCTCTTAGTGATCTGCCTCTCGAAACAGATAAGAAATAAAAAACCCAAGTAAACAATTACTGATATCATTGAGACTTTAGAATATTCTCTCTTTTTGCTAATAGTGACTCAGAACGGCGAGAAATTTTGATGGAAATCAGAAATATTTCTGTTCTGTTGAGACTGTTCAAATATGACTAATCCCTCCGACACTTTGTGGGATTGAGTTGTAACGAAGCCGTATTCTATGTCCAAATTGAAAATCCGGAAACTGTTCAAGGAATTGACGTTCAACTATACCAAGAATCATACTAGATTTAGTTTTGCTGAATTCATCATCAGACCTACTTCTTGTTCACCCTCGCGAGGCCTATTTCAATCGACTCGATATCAAACTATTCAACGCAAAATGGTCGAAATATCTCTCTTGTCACGACAGTGAGACCGAAGTAGACAAGTTTGCCACTGGCCACTGAATTATTGAGATACAGCTCGAAACTGACTCTGACACCGTGCGGAAACTTACTTTCTGAAAGTATCCCTCGGTGGCTTTGCTCGCCGAGAGTAGCTGAGCCAATGCGGCACCCGAGCTTTGGCCAAGCAGAGTAACCGAGTTGGGGTCACCTCCGAAGGCCGCGATGTTGTCGTGTACCCAACTCAACGCCATCGCGATATCTTTGAGACCATAGTTACCGGGCGTGATGTTGTTGCCGCTACTGAAAAATCCTGCCATTCATACATTACTCTGATACTAGCTGATCAGGGAAAAATGGAGATTAGTGGAAATACTAGTTCTTTGAGTGATTCGAGAGCGTTTCGATTAATAGTCGAGGAATTGGAGTAATCCGAGCACCTCTAGAATTTGATATTTGATTGATATTGAGAGATATTTTGGTAACAGTATAAACTGTGAATTTCATAAATATTGAGCTTGGAGTCTCATTATTTTGCTTTTCAAAAGTAGGCTTAATCCTTTCTGATCGTAAACAACTCAAATCATGCTCAAATCGGTATATCAAGGGAAATTTCAATAATTTTCCAATCAACAGTTTCAGTTTTTCGGTCACTCTGATTTCCTTGGAGGAAAAAATTTCCTCCAGATAAAGAATTATTTACCTCCAACGGTAGAGGAAAAGAATCCCTCTACTAGAAGTGAAATTTGTCTTCAGTGGGAGGCAAACTTGAAGCCTTTAACGTGGAGGTGAATTCACCTTCAACTTGAAGGAAAATTCATCCCCGGACGTTTACAATGTGAGAATATCCTCAATAGCGTGATAAATTCACGTCAAATTTGAAAGTAAGATGTTCAATTCTATATCTCAATGCACAACGTAACTCAGCTCATACTCCCCTCAAGTTTTCTGGAGTGCCAAGTGACAAAATTGAAGATTCGACATATAAACTTGACGTGAATTCATCATAAATTTGAGGTTATTTCCACATTGTAAATACTCAAGGATGAATAGTCTTTCATGTTGCAGGTATGTATTTTCCACCTCCATTTTCTGAAGGCTCTTTCTTTCTCCACCGTTGGAGGCTAATAATCTTCTAAAGGGAAGAAATTTTTCCTCCAAGGAATTTAGAGTGGTTATGGCATGATGATCTTATCATCTCTGGAAGAACCATTCAAGAGGTTATACTCATGCAATCAACTGTCTCAAATCTTAGTTCCTTCGACATGTATATCTCACTCAACCAATTTACTGAAACTGATGATCCATGCTTAGAAGTCTCAGTTGACCCAAATTAAATCACTGGATTTGATATTATGGATCAAATGTCAAGTCCATCAATGGAAGGAAATCATATTACATATGCAACGATCTGCTAAACTTGTGCAGCATTGACGAATTTTCGAGAATTCATTGGCTGTTTTGGAGTATTAACGAGCTTACCTCGACTAGTTGAATGAATTGACATTCGTGCTCAAGCAATTGCTTTATTTGATTCGACGAGCGATAAGATAAGGATTTGTTCGACTCTGTTAACCAACTTGATCTGACATGGAGTAGAAAATATTCAAATGAAGCTCGAAATTAGTTCGTTTGGATCTCCAAACTAGTTTCTCGGCAAGAAAACACAGACTCGTTGAATATTGCTAATTCAACGCTCTAAATATCTGCACCTTCTCAAAACGCCATCCAACATCAATAAAACTCAATAATTTTTCACTCTCATTCTGAGATGTGATATTTTTGAAGTATTTCTTTAGATCCAGAATTGAATTCAGAAGGATGTAAAACAACCAATTTTAGAGATTCTCTCATTGGGTAAAATTAAAACTCACCCAAAATATTCAATCGATAGTTCATGGTGACGACTATAACGTCGTGATCCAGTAAATACGTCGGTGCAAAATAAGTGCTATTGCTGCCACCAGTGTTGAAAGCTCCGCCGTGGATGAACACCAACACCGAAATATTTTTCGCTTGCAATTTATCTGCGCTCTCTACAATCTGTCGATCAAACAATGCATAGGATTAATCATACGTTTGAAATTCGACCGCTCGTCAAATGCGATCTCTGGGCTTGAAATATTCCCACAATTTCAACGTGAGCCATTTGTTTTCAGCGACCTTGCGAGACAATCGAGCTCAAGCGAGCTGCAAGCAGCGCAAAATAAACGCACAAATGATTGTATTTCATCGCTTTGATGAGTTTGGGTTTCACACAGTGAAATTTTCTCTCAGCTCCGAATACGTCAACCAATTTGACCATTTAGAGCGAGGGCTTCGAGTGCATGGACTTTTTCCTTCAAATAAGAGTTTCTCATCCAATCGAGCTAAAATATTCCAGATCAAAACGCATTACATGCAGCACTATAATTGATTGCTATCATCCAACTACACGAGTATTCGTTTAAAACTAAGCAATGGATTTTTGGGGTATTTGAATTTCACAAATGTGATTATGTGGGAATCAGCAAACAGATTCACCTCTCTGTGCTATCTCCGGATAAAATCTGACCCATATTAGATTGGATATGAGTAACGAACCAATGTTTGGATAGGTCAGCTGTGCGTACTTCCATAATGAAAATTGGAATAAGATAGAGATCCCATCACTCGTAACGTCACAGGCTCGAAAGATCATCATCTGACTTTGCGTCAGAAAATCTATCTCACTCGAATTGATTAAATGCAGTCTTCCAAAATCACTCGTTTTCACGTACATTCATGAATCCTCTTTTCTCGTTCACAAATGTTTACCCTGGCTGATGCAAGTTCATCCAAATTACTCCAAAGTAATTAGCCAGATACCGTATGAGTTGGAAGCTTCTGACAACGTGAATCCTATCTCTGTGCGTTGAATATCGCCCGATTTCCGAGTAGAATAATCGCGTTCAAATCCTTCACTCCACGAATGCAGACCTTGCTGCATAAATTGAAAAGATCCGGAGAGCAAGATAAGAGTAAATGAAATTTGTTTGCTTGGCTTGAACGGCGGTACAAGGACAGCACACGCAATCCGGTGATTGCGAGCATTCGACAAAGATGCTGCTGCAATGACAATCGCAATTATCAAGACAATGGATGCCAATCGGTCGATCCTAATTCGATTTCGATTCACTGGACTGAACCTTCGCGTAAAGTGAATATTATTGCAGAGATTTGATCGCAAGATACTCAATCGAATGAAAAAGAATCCACCCTCTAATTTGCCATCAAACATCAAGAATCTCCTCAAATGACGAATCTCAGTAAAATCGACCGCCAAATGCATCCGAATTACTTCCATCTCCATTGCCAAAGAATTCCAATCCAAACTCACCGAAGCAGGTGCAAAAACGTTCAGATACAGGCAGTCCTCGTCGCCCACAACAGCTCCGCTCGAGTAATCCCTCTGCAAGCACATGTTCCCATCTTCGCTCGAGTCCCGAGTCCCGATCCACTTTTCCCTCCAGGGCCGAGGATTCTGAAATCACGACCAAACCCTCTCATCCATCACAATCCTCGCTCATCCCACAATCCATCAAAGCCATCAAAAATTCAATCGCACCTCGAACCTGAGTTCACCGATGGGCGGCTCGGCGTAAGGTAGGCCCCGAAATCCAGCTACTTTGGCGCCCCGAGTTGTCCTCAAATAAACCCCTCTCAAGAGTCCAAATTTTGTATTTAGCTGCGGCCCGTCCTGCTTTGGCTTCTGTTGTTGCTGGCCGGCGACGAAAACGAGGGGAAGCAGGAGGACGCAGAGAAGCGGGAAATTTGAATGCGCCATCGCAGCCGCGCCCACTGCTCAGCTATGACGTGGAAACGCTGTAACGAGCGTCGATTCACATGCAAACTCGCTTTTTACGCATTTCTGGATGAATATATACCCGGGACACACCTGCGACCGCTGTTTTGGCGAGGTGTACTAATGCCGGGTCTTGTGCGGAAAATTATGTGGCATTCAGGATTCTGTGTGTAGAGGGAATGGGGATAGTTAAATCTTTGCCGTTCTCGTTACGATGTTGTTTTGCAGTTGTCTTTTCGATGTTGATAGAGAGGCTTGAATCTAAGCGTTCAACTCTGGAGTTGGATGACTCAAGGAGGTTGGGAGTGCAGTCAAATTTCTGCTTCGAAAATAAGGTTTGCGGAGACGAAAGAACTTATTTCCATAATTCTGAATGAGCTTGGTTCCACGGGTTTTTTTTTTCGCGGTTCCACAGATTTTTCTGTGCGCTTATAAAAATCTAACTCGGAGCTTGATATCATACGAAAGCAGCTCTTGCCTCGAAGGCAGTGTATAAAAAGCCATACAAATGAAATCCGTAGATGCCTATGCAGCTCTCCAATTACATCCAATCGCGAAGCACAAGCGAAGCTACTGACCGCTTCGCCTATCAATAAAATTTTCACTCGCGTCAATATTGAGACTGCCTCTACACGCGCTTGTATGCAAGCACTCGAGTTTGAATTCAATCTTGGCGTCCTACAATGCAACAACGCCCGGAGCTTACGTTTTCAAAACTAAAGTACATGCAACGAGAGGCAGGGCAGCAACACTGAAACAACATTACTCAAGATTCGCGCACAATATCGCAATTGTACATGGTCCAATGCAGAAACTGCTCGGCCATTCAATTTCACATGCACGCTTGAAACGAGCCGGGCTCGCGTTTGCTTTCTGCATAACGATGTACCGGAGTTTCCACGGACCACACTCTCGC
>JAPYYZ010005082.1:0-10023 GCA_030522705.1 Eretmocerus eremicus
TGACAAAATTGATCAGCGCATCGAGATCTCTGCTGTGGTACAATTTCATCAAAATTGACCGTGGGCCACTGACCCATTCTTTTGGTGCGGGGTCCTTTGCCGTCAATTTTATCACCACGGTTATCTCAGAGATGCACGCTCACATAACTTGCCTCGAATTTTTTATTCGAATTAGTTATTTGTTGGAAAATGGGAAACCGAGATTTGAAATATCTTATCAAATTCTTGTTGATCACTAAGATCTGCCACAAAAAAAAAATTAGTTTGAAACCCTTTTCTCAAACGCAGAAAATTCGATTCCAGGGAGATTTTATAAACCTACTACGAGACCACGTCGAGTGTAAGCAAGTTCACCACTCCTCGTATCCTTCATGGGAGCACTCTGAAGAATCAAGTTTTGAACCAAAAAAGCATTTACATAGTAACATGCCGTGGCATTTACCTCCATAGTAGCTCATTTTGGAATTGATAATGAAATTTGATCCCGGGGGCCAATTTTCGATTCTCAAGATGTAGGAAATCGCATCCTTTCTGAAAACCCGCGGTAACTGGGTTCCCCGACGGTCATAGATCGGACGAACTGTAACGTTATTAACCGGCTCTATTTTAACCCACTGTGACTTGTATTAACCCTTATCGATGGAATAATAATGAAATGAAAGATCTCGTGCCGCACTCCTGATCGAACCATAGGGTTTGCGGAATTGAGTGCAGAGAGCGACTCGAAGCTAAGCGAGGAAATCACCTTTCTTTGTAAATCAACAATCAGACGACTTGAAATTGATTAACTTGGATGAACTCCAACTTATTTTGTAGGTCTCAAGATAGGTTCTGGAAAAACTATTATACGCTGAAAAGATACCGATGCGGACAACAATTATAAGCAAAACTTGCTTTGGGTGGCGATGTGGATTCAACGTCAAATATAAATTTAGGGCCATTGAAAGTTTGCGTGTGCAATTGATGATAGGGTATTACTCAAACAACCACAAAATGATAAAAATGACGAGGGATTCCGATTCAAAATAGTCTCCGTTTCCTAGTTTTCTTTTAAGATTTAGGTCAAGGTTGTACTAAATCGAAGTGGATCAAATTGGAGACTCAAGTGAAAAGGTCAAGGACAAAAACTTTTCATGTCGCTATGAATTATTTCACACGATGGAGAGTGAGACGATTGCTTAAGGAAGAAAAAATTATAAAAGAGGACGTTAAGAGTTTTCATTTGACTAAACAAGCACTTTGCACAAATTAAATCGGCCAGCGCCAACATCCATTAATGAGCGGCTTTTATAATCAGCCAGACTACGGAGTATGTAACAACCGCATCGAACATCATTATCCGTGCCATGACTACGGGCAGCAAAGTATTGCCGTGCAAAATTTTCCGATACTCATTTGCATAGAGAACGGGTGCGCGTAAGCGCGAGCTATATCCAATTTTCAGGGGCAAATTAAAAGAAAGTAGGGGATAGGGGCGTAGAGGCCTCGGTAAAGGCACGCATAGAGACGTAAGCTGAGAAATTACCTGTAGGGAAAATCGATAGAGGTAATCCGGAGGATAATATTGAGGGTAATGCTGGCTCTGCTGCTGCTGCTGCTGGCCTCGATGATCATGATGATGATGCTGCTGCTGCTGCTGGTTATGATAATGATGATGGTGCTGGTGCAGCTGCTGCTGCTGCTGCTGATACCAGCTTTGATTATATCCTTCCATGCCACACGCGGGGAGCGTCCATCTATCGCAGCGAAACTCGAGGGCGAGCGAGGTCCACCGAACGCGCGAGCCGCGGACATAGCATTCGTCTTATCGAGCTCGATTAATCCGCTTGTCACTCAAAACACGACGTTACAGGGCCAAGATACGATTCGCGAGAACGAGATGGAATCGCGAAAAGCGAGGAGCGCGGAATTGGAGCGTGGTCTAGCCAGCCGCGACGGCGTTATTATTTTTCTTCGTATCTCGCGAGAGCTGCTGAAAATACGCTATCGGAGCGCCGAGGCTGAGATGGGGAAATGGCGAAACAGCAATTAACGCCGTAACTCCACCTCTCCACTCTCGCTCGCGCGCCCTCGTTGTGTGATGCACTTCGCGATTTAGCCCGAGCTTTTTTGTTTTTCCACTCTTCGCGCGGTACTTTCCGCTACTCTAGCGCTGCGTTCGTTAAAACTTTGCAGTCTGCGCGCCGCGTAAGATTGTCGAGGAGGAAAGAGCCAGCGAGAGAAGCTAGAAAAAGAGAGAGTAGCTAAAAATGGGTAGAGTGCAGGAAGGCGCGAAAGAGCAGCGAGATGGGAATTCAAGAGTTCGCAGGTTGAGTATGTGAAGCTGGGGCAAACGAGAGAAGAAGAGAGGAAGAAGACGATCGCTTCGCGGCACTGATACTTCCACAGGTGAGGGTCCGCGGGGGGTGGGTCACTGGAAAAAAGATTCGCGAAATTTCGTGGGTGGGCTGGGTTTGTGATTCTCACGGCGAGCAGCGCTCGCGCGGCGCCGAGGAAACTTATCACCGAGGCGGCTTATCTCACTGCGCGCAGATCCATGGCACGATTCGTGATGACGAGCTGCCGGCGACTGAGTCCGTCTTGCGACCCGGGCCACATCTCCCGAGATGCCCCGAAAAACTTTGCTCCACCCATCTAGGGAGACGGGAGGAGGGATGCGCGCAATTTTTTCCCGCCGCGAGGCAGAATCGGGTCCGAAAACCGGATTCGCGACGGTTCCTGGGGGGTCTCACGCTCCGAGATGACCAAACGGATGTATCTCGCGCGCGCGGCGAGGATGCTGCAAGGGATGGAAGGGGTATACGCGCGCGAGGTGGTCAGCATACTCTCTGTGTGTCTCCCTTTGCATTCTTTGGTATTTTTTGACGAAATTCCTTGACAATGGTCGATGCCGCTGGCATTCGAGAGCAGTGCACGGCCTTTGGGACTTTGATGAGAGAGTGTGGAGAGAGGCATGCGCTCATTGAATTTCCGGGTTGCATCAAAGGGATTCCAGTTCGGATTTCCGTGTCGGAGGCGATTCAGGTTTTGCTCTCATTCAGCCTTTTCTGTATTATCCTGGCTCTTCATTTGCAGATTCCCCATATGAATCGTAACACTCGTGCAGTGAAACTCTATTCAACTGAGGAGAACCAAGCGTCGAGAGAGATAGAGGCAACGTGGATGTTCTGGTATGGCTTTCTTGTTGTGAATCGAGAACAGATATCCGTGACTTGCCATATATCATAACTGAATCAGCTGTGGACTCCGAGCTTGTATCATATGTGGTTCATTCATTCTTTCCTATACTGCGATTTGTGTAAGATAATATGTGGGGTACCTGACGCAAGTTGAGTTTGTGAATCGCAGAAGAATTTGTTTGATCAAGACTCAGAGGGCTCTCCGCCATATTTAATGGTATTACAATAATTATTAATAATTGCAAATTATTCACAGAGTGAGAGACAGCCCAAAAATATGGACTTATGAGCGCCGATGATGCACAACTCACAATATCTATTCGATCCATCCGAATATTCTTCTGAAAACAAAGTCGCTTCAGAAGATGGCTGAAGAACTTGGGATATTTTTGGGTCTTCGGTGATCTTTGGGGCTCAACCTGTTCACCATAGTATCTCATTGTATTGGATAAACTCAATTTTCATCAAGACGGTGAAAGAACATATTACTGCAGAGAGTGCCTTATGAAATCCGGGTAATAGGGGACCAATCACGAAATCCCACTTCAGCTCACAGCTTAATACAGTATAGCGCTTTGCGCGTTCGAATGGGCAGATTTTACCATAGTACAGCATAGCAATTTGCGAACTCGAAAAAGATACCTCTCTACGCCGACTTCTGATTGGACTGCTTGAACAGTTGCCGCTTTCACAACATGTATTCATTTCCTTGAAATGCGTACTTACTAAAAGATTTGGGGGAAATCTGAGACTCTAGAAATATGTTGTCCTCGAGTGGAGGCTATCTATGAAATCGTGAGAAAAGTAATGAGAATTGAGCTTATTCAAAATTCTGATTAAATGACTATTCATTCTATTTCTACCCAAAAATTCGATGGATGAAATATGCATTTTTCGGTCCAGGAGGGTTCCTGTATAAACAGGGCTCAGGAATATTTTGATATTTTTAATCATTTAGTAACTCGCTGAGATCATCTCCTTATATAATTCATCTAAATCATATGGTTTCTTCGAGGGGGACGAGCTCCCCAGCAAAGGTGCCTTCCTATGTAGAGTGGGTCCCCTTGTTCCACGCAGGCGAGCATCAAGATATAAGCCGGTTGTACTGAACAAGGGCTTCACCCTACACTATAATCCAAACTCGTAACTTGATTCAAAGAGAGCTGAAAGAATGGTCACCTTGAAAAAAGGGTGCGGCAACTGGGCGTTTGTGACAAGTGTTCCCGTTTACCGAGGAATTTCGATGTGAGGTGCGTGAGACACTCGAGATCCACCCCCATGATTTCAGATTAAGGTGTGCTAATGTTTTGTCGCACTGTAGATGAACTTAGGGCAATTAAAGCAGTTTTGAATGATGAAAAAGGTCATATGTTCCAACAAAATTGATCCAAACCAATTCTTCAACTTTTCCAAAAATCTGACTTTATTTTACTTCGTCATACTCGAAGTCACGCCAAGAATTTTGGCCGAATCAATTCAAACGTACCATAACCAACTTTCTCCGTCTTCCTTGTTTCCATTTTCAAAGTACCTCCATTATCATGTCACAGTTAGGTTTGAGGATAGTTGTTTGAGGAAATTATTGGAAATCCGATTTCTACTCTTTCACTCTAAAATATCCTCAGGAAATTCGGGCTATCTAAAATCTGGTAGGAAAATCTATAAAAGAAGCTAGGGTCCGTGTAGTTTGGATGCCCGGGAGCCGAGTGAAAGTTATTTCAAGAGAAAATTTCACTCACGGAATTTCAAGATAACATAACAATGTACCCTTCATCTACTTAGGATAACAATAATTTCGCCTTCAGAACATTTAGACGGATCTAATTATAGCTCCTTCTGAAGGTTATTGATTAACTTTGAAGTACCTAGAAGAATCCCCAAAAATTTGTGGACACCAAAAAGCCGCAGGACCGTAAACAATATATATGTGTGTAATAAGGAATCAGCTGGTATGGGTATTCGCCTTCACGAATCGTGAAAAATTTCTCTTTTACCTCAGCGGAAGTAAAGTATGCTTTTCGTCTATTTAGGATGGCGCGTACTTCACTCCCACTGGGGTGAAAAATAGCATACGCGGCTCGAAAGTGATGAGGGGTGATCCTCTCCATACTACCCCCGAGAGAGGATTTCTTTTACTCCCTAGTTGCGTGAAAACCAAAGAAGCTTGGCTATTTCACACGGCTGTGATTCAGCTCATTTTCAAGGTCTTGAACTAACTACCACAATCTTAGGGAAGCCTCAATTAGTACACGTAGCTAGTGTGAAATCTGAATGTTGGATCAAGCAGGAATGATAATTTTCATCTCGAGAGTAAGTCGACTGGGCATTGATTTTGGTTCATTACTCCACGATCAAAGACTATTCTGGAGAAAAAACTGGTATCAAAAGGATCAAAATCTATCAAAGTAATTGAATACATGAAAAACTATTGTCATGCTTCATCTTGAGAATCGCCGCACAAAATATCGGTCCTGCCAAAGTCGTTTTTCATTTCGAAAAAGGACAAGCTTTTTGCTCTAGGTATCTTCTCCATAAGATTGGAGTAATATTGTAGAGATTATTTTGATCTTCAAGATCCTATTCCAATACATCTTCATTTCACAAGTTGGGAGATCTGCTTCGCTCCCGATTTTAATAAGGGCGCAGGCTACGCGTCATTGAGTAATATAAAAATTTCACTCCTTTTCAGAAAAATTCAGCCCCCCCAGCATCGGCCTACGCATCAACAAAAAAGTTACGTGCTCTTTGCTCTGTGAAAGGAAGAGAGCGGCCTCGCTTTAATATTCTCGTACGAGTCCACGAAAATGCGCTCGTATATGAATTATAATTGCGCTCTCGGCACAGGGAGCCAGGAAACGAGCGAGCGAGAGGGAGGCTCGAGCTTTTGGCGCAGAGGAAGGAAAAGACGGAATATGTAGGGCTCGGCGGAATTTTGCGAGAGCGCTAAATTAAACTCACTCGAGCGACGATATTACGCTGGGTTTGGGCGCTCACGCGTTCGTTCAATTAAGGGATTACCTCCACCGAGCATGGCTCGAATTGATCGGGCGACTGCCATAGCTTGCACCACGTACGACTGCAACGCAGTGACTGCGGCGTCAGAGCGAAAGGCGAGGTCAAACCATCTTAAATCCTTGGAATTTTGCGGTGAGCGCGTTTTTCAGATCAAAGTTATTGGCGCGAAACGATTCGTTCACTGCGCGAGTTCCATTCGAATTGGTTTCTTGATTGATGCTGATGAAAAAAGGCTCCGGGGCAAGGGCAGCACGAAATATGTTCCGAAACTCGGAGTGTTTGCATTGGCAAGATCGAACAGATGGTTGCTCACTTGATTGCGCAAATAACACCGTCTATGAAAACTCAGATTCGGAGATTTAAATTAGCAATGACTCTGACCGGACGTCATGGATGAAAAAGTGGAGGGCATGGACTCGATGACTTTCATCCGCCTACGATCATTCATCACAAGCGATCTCTTGCTTCCGTTTGAATGGATTCCAGCATTGAATGAAACCTTGTGAAATCGGGGCTGATTGAGTCGCACCTGCATGAATAGATAACTACGCGATCAACTCCTACAAAGGATAGAGCCTCAAATTTCTGAATGGGATATTAACAAGATGCGATTACGTAGTATACCGCTTGTTAGATGAAGAAATTACCACTGGGTGAGAATTATTCACAACGGTTCAGCATTAACGATAAGCTATGGTAAGGCCCTCTCGAAGGTTGATAAAATTGAATCTAAGTACTCACACGGATACACTTGCAAGTGAATCCCAATCGAGTTACCCTTGAACCCTCGATACCTTCGACGAATCAGACAAGCTTCAAATGTAAACAAGAATATTTCAACGAGAACAAAATTCTGAAAGAATATGGACCATCGAAAAATTCGTTGTATTCTCGTGCAAAAATATTCAATATTGCAATGTCAACGTGGGTGCACGAAATGGCACATTATGCCGTTGAAAGGGGACACCGGGGAGGATGAAGCAATTTTGCGGCCTCATTTGGCCGGAACGCGTGGCCCCGTCGGCTCGTCAAACACTTTGCTTTGGCGCCATAATGCGCGACGCCGATAGCCGTTCATTTGCAACAGCTGTGCCAATTGCGCCGCGCGCTCGTTGCTCCACTTTTATTCGCAGAGCCCGTCCGGCGCCACAGCTCTGCAGCTCTGCGGTTATCCGAATATTGAAAAAAGGGGGCTGTACAGAACGCGTTAACTCGCGCTCGCGCGCGCGCGTGCCAATCCCAGCGAATAATAAGAGCGCGCGCGCTGACTCTGTTGGCGCGGAAAATAGAGCGGTGCCAGCTGAGGGGCGGAGAGCAGAATTCTTTAATAATAGGAGGACACGAGGCCGTCGCACTTCCAATTACTTTCCATTTCTCCTTTATTTTTTCCCTCTTCCCTCTCTTGTTCCTCTCTTCCCGTGCTCTCCATTGACTTTTTTCTGTAAATTTCCCTCTAGAGGGGCTGAGATTTGCAAGATGATGCCGAACATTTTTTGCCATTATTGCAATTTTCCCGCGAGAATGTTCCGACTGTAGATTAATCGGAATCACTACCTCAATCCAGATGAGGATCTCTCCAATGATGAAAAATCATATTGGGATATTTTCTTTTCGTGGCTTGACTGGAACACAAAAGTCAACCGAATACGAGAGTGAAAATTCCAGTGCTGTAAAGGATCCCATTGTACAAGACCCCTGTCAGAGGAACTGAGTACATTTCCCTGACATAAAAATGATCTGGATCTTATATCAATGTCTCTTAATTTGGCCCTAAGCATTCTGAGATAAGCTATCACGACTATCCATCGTGGTTTTCTCGCCCTACGACATAGTCCCATGTAATCGTGTTGGTATCGTTTTCGCACACTTCAACCTTTCTCAGAACGATCCCTCTAAAACAAAACTGTAACCCTTGAACAAAGCCGCTGTCCCAGAAAGAAGAACGCATCGCGATCATTATCGTATAGACAAATCAAGCCAGCTCCAATCCATCCGATCCATCTCCTACTCAAGCAAAAGCGCAAACCAAGCAGACTCCCAAAAGAGCCACTCCCGCTAAACGCAGCGACCTTGACTCGGAGGATGCGCACCGGCATCGCTCTTAATTTCCCGTGGCTCAAGCACGCGGACTGCGTTGGTTTGAGCTCGCTTCGAGGAGGATATCTCCCTGACCCGCGGGCGATGACGCGCGGGCGGTATCGTCTTACGCGGGGCGAGGGCCATAGCCTTGGCCTCCCCGCGCATCCTCGACGCGTATCACAGACGAGCGAGCTGCATACGCGCCGCTGTCGCCCGAGGGCTGCGACTTTCAGAGCCGCGCGTCCACTTTGAAACGGGGCTCTCTCTCTCTCTCTCTCTTTCTCTTCTAGCCAGCCACGTATACTCTTGAAAGGCAACACCGAGAGTAGCGGTGAATCCGATTGCGACGGCGAGAGGCTCTCGTTGTTCAAAGGACCCGCGGCCAGGATGTCTCGCGCGAGACGCAGCTTAATTGGCGGCTCTCTCTCTCTCTCTCTCTCGCCCTACGCGAAGCGCAATGCAAAATACTGCGAGGCCGAACGAATCGCACCTGGAAAAGGGTTGAACGGGGCGCGTGGGAGGGAGCGAAATGAGGGGAAAGACTGCGTCGGGGTGCGATGCGGCCCGGAGTTTGTTTCGCTGAATGGAGCTTTGGGTAGCTTTGAAGCGAGATATGATCGTGGGCTCTGATGACGCGGACGAGTAATGAGGCGTTGGAAATCGGATGCTGTCAGATCAGGAACTTGAAAGAAGCATCAATCTTGGTTTGGAACATCAGATACTCTGGGATTGTCCATTGCGAGGATAACTATACGGACTTTCCCAGGCAAGAAGGTGTACTATGTGGTTGATGCCTTATTCCCATGTATTTTGTGGCACCGTAAGTTAGTTTTACAAGGACTCTCCTTCTGAAATCTTGGCCTTTATCTGTTATTAACCATTTGTAGGGTAAAATAGTGCTTTACTGCAATTATTTCGGAAAATATGAGTTTAGAAAAAAATACGATCTTGTGGACTTATAGATCGTTAGATCTCTCTTCGAAATAATCAGTGCAAGTTTTCATCTAAATCAAAATCTCAGTCTTGAAAAACGTGCGAATCAACATGATACCGTCATTTTAATGGTAACAAACCTTCTTTCAAAGCGCACCCGGGCGCATGAGGTCGCATGGTACGTCGCTTCATGGAGATCAGAGCCACTGACCATACCTTTTTTTAAAAGGGCTTTGAAGGCAAAAACACCAAGGTATCGTAGGAATTCGCTGAGAATCCTCCAATTCTCATTTTGACGAGCAGCCTCAAACATTTTCTCCTGGTATATTCATGATCGTTCCACCAAGATATTCTTGTGCGGATAAATTTAATCTTGATTAATGTGTAGTTGGCAAATAGAAGAACTGCGGGGTTTCATAATTTCACCACGGATGTGACATTAATATATTGAATCAAAGTGCTGCAGCAACTTCTCACTCTCATACGTCCGAGCCATACCAGAATCCCAAAAGTGCATGCATTTGATGAATTATTCACGAAACTAACTGAAAACTCATTCGTTCACTTCGTATCGAGAGGAACAATTTCAGAATTGTGAGGTTTCGTTCAAGTATGCATAGACAGAAAATTGGCCAAATTTGCAAATTGGGGTCATATTAGAGATGAATACAGTATTCGTACGTAGCTCGAATGATATATGAATACGTGAAATTTTAGACAAAGCTCGGAAGCCAGCATATTTCGAGAGTTTGAGACAAGAAGCGAAATGATTTCAACGAGGGACAGGGTGGGGTATAAGGGTAGTTGTGCGATTCTA